>VYZR01055983.1:0-14570 GCA_013400675.1 Oxylabes madagascariensis | reverse complement strand
GGCTGTAGGGTCTTTACCAGCAACATTTAAAGCTTTACACAAATTGTTGAGTCAATATACTAAGTGTATGGAAAATCTATACAAAACAAATGCAAATTTTGAGCTTTGTTTTTCACCTGTGACCATGCTGAGGACATTCTAGTGGCACCCTGAATAATTGAGCTACATGTGCTGGAAATTTCCAATGAGTGTAGCTTGTGGAAATGTCACAGAATTAATAGTGCATTGATCTGTTCAAATGTGCTCATGGATTTTCAACTCCATCCTCTGCTTAGGGCCTTCTGGATCCTGCACTGGAATTTAGATTCGGCTGCCAGCCAAATGCAAGTGACTGTGTACCTTTAGTGCTCAGTGGTTTTTAAAAAAGCCTTAGCTCACTTGAAATTATGGGAATGTTACAAGTCTAGAAGGTTGTGAAGTGCATGTTTTGCATTAGAGCCATAGTTTTGTGTTAAGACATGATATTCTAATTCTCAGAAATTGTGTGGGACAGTGCTGGGTTTGTGAAGGAAAGGTCATCTTTGCTAGAACATGGTTGGTGTTTTTTCCTTCTACAGTTACTGCTATGCAGACATTACATTGCAATGGACCATATGAACACTCTAGGGTCTGTCCTATGTTAATGCCACCTGCCGTGTTGGTTTGACAGAGTGTTTATATCCACCTGCTGTTGTAGTCTGCTGTGTAATGTCATGCACTGTAGAGCCATATCCCAAATACACGGCTGAACCCTCGTGTCAGTGANGAAATTGAGCATTAGGTTCTTTGCATTTCTAGGTAATTATGTATTTAAATAAATGCTTGTGCTATGATTCTAGAGGCCACCTTTGTGGATAGTTGTAGCTACCTCTGTACCTCTCCTGTTTGGCACATGATTATAGGAAAGAGGATGGAGACAAAAGTGTGCTTCTTTACAGCTAGCAGAAGGCCTTCTGAATACACCTATGAAAAAGATTCTCAAAGAAACGTTTTCCGTCACTTTTATGGAAGAAAACTTCAGTTGTACAGCATTCTGTGTTTTCTGGGAGGCTTGAAAGCAAAGAAAAACACCTTGAATCTCTCTCTCCTAAAATTATCTTTAAAATCTGTAGTAACAGAAGATTCTTGCATCACAGAAGAACCTAATAATTCACTTTGTTCTACTTGTCCTTCAACTACTTCATTTTCTATTGGTTTGAAGTGTGAGAATAGTACCTGTGCACTACATAAACCTTTTCATGATCAGCATCTTTCCCTGAACACTGTCCTCCTTGTTTCTGCTTCATTTGAGGCACAGACTAGAAAGTGCCATATACATAAACACTCATTTTTTCTCACTCTGTGAGAATTTAAGGTTCTAACTATACTGGAGCGTTAAGTTATTGCAGTGTGTGTTATCTTTCCAGTGTTTTATCTGCCTGTCTAGAATATGGGTGATGAACATGTTGGAGCAAGTTGCTTTGAAGTACTGATTTCCAAAAGAAAGGTTCATGCATGGACAGATGAAGACAACTATATGAGTGATTGTCTCCCTGTCCTTAGTGCATCATTGCACTGATCATAGGCTCTCATCAATGAAGGTACTGGCAGAAGTCTTGCTAAGAGACTTCTTATCTGTACTGAATGCACAAGAGCAACTAACTGTTTGTTTCCTGGTGGACACACACATCTGTTTCCAGTATCATTCCATATATATCTAAAAGTGCAATCTTAACTGTGTATTTCTATTTCTCTCTTACCCTTATTATTGTCCATCAGGATCCTGCTTTAAGCCTGTTTTGAGCTAAGGAAATCAGATGCCCTGCAAGAGGCTTTATTTTCAGTCTCCAGAGACGGACTGTCTTTCTGAAGCTGGTTGTTCTTGCTGACTTGCTCTGTTTCTTTGTCTAATGTTTTAGGAAGTAAAGAGGATACCACTTTGATCTATGACTCATGTCAATCACTAACTTAGAAACAGTGTGTGACTTTTATAGAAATGTATCTTGGAATAATTGCTCTGGCATAGCTCAGTGAAAAGCAGCTGAAGTTGATTTGAGGCTATTTTCAACTGGTGTAAATAAATTTAATTTTTGAAGACACTAGCTACAGTAGACTGGTGCAAGAAGAACTGTGATGGTAAGTTTCTTCTGTATGGTTTCTGTTTTAAGCAAACCCACAATTGAGTGAAACTGATTTTTGTATATAACTCAGGTCTTTTCTATGTAACTCAGGTCTTGGAATTTCATCTTGTCAGTCATTTTTCATCTACCTGTTCTTAGAAGTCTTCCAGTAGAGTACAATTTATTTAAATTTTAAAGGCAGAACAGACTCTCCTGAGGCACTGGTAACGTGCGCCATCAATTCAGTAAGGTTGTTTCCACTGTTGAGAATTGTAGCGGCATCTTTGACACCAGTAGAGACAAGGCAACAAAAACACCATAAGGAAACTATCTGAATTAGGAAAATTACCTGAATTTTTTATGTGAGGCAGTTTTGCTTTGATGGAATAATGCACATCACTCTTTTGTTCCATGCAGAGAGTGGTGATTACACAGATTACAGCGATGATGATTACCTGGAAACTAGGAGGAGAAGATCAAGACGGAATCAGAAGAGACAAGTTAATTATAAGGAAGATTCAGAAAGTGATGGCTCACAGAAAAGCGTCCGATACGGGAAGGAGTTGAGAAGAGTCCATAAACGCAGGCTCTCCACTTCAGATAGTGAAGGTAAAATAACCAGTCCGGCATTTCCAGGAGCAGGTGTATGTCAGCATCAGCATGAAGGGAAAGTTATGTAATTCCAAGATTTCAGAGCGTTTTCTTTCCTTGATGTTTCTCAGAAACTCTTTCCTTCTGAAACAGCCCACTGGTACTTTATGATGCACTGAGTCACTTCTCAAATTTATCATTGCCCTTAATCCTGACTTCCAGGTCTGAATTTACTGTGCCTGATACAGAGTGTTGGGATTCCAAATTTGGCACTAATGCAACTGTTTCACCACTCTTATGTAAGAGGAAGGGAAGGGCATTGTCTCTGGTACCATGACTGTGTTTGTGCTGGTGGTTCAGACTCATTCCATCTCCTGTTTAAGGAGCTGCACCAAATGCAGAGGAAGCCTCTCTCAGTAATATCAGGCACATCACGAGTGATTGGTGCGTTTTGTGATTTATAATTAATTATCTTTTACAAAACTAGCAACTGACTTTGGCTGTTTTGGATTGTGGGTGCCTGGCTTAACAGACCTTAGGTCTGGCTTTCCGAATGCTGAGTGGTGCAGGTTGCAATGGATACCAGACTTCCTCAGAAAATGAGCTGTCCTTGGCAGCCTGAGTGCCTCAGTTTTGGAAGGGCTGTGCTGAGATTGGTAGAGTATCCTCTAGGTGAAGGGAAACAAGTATGTGATGCAAGTCTGTAGTATCTCAAAAACGTGATCTTCAATACAGCCTGTTCTCAGGCTCTGTGGTGGCTTTTTTTTTTTTTTGCCACCACTAGTGGCTTTAAACGTTCCCTGATTGACCTTGCCTTTTCTTCATGAAATCCCTTTTCCTTGGGTATTTTCAATATTGGCTTTCCATGTGTTAAAATCAGCACCATTTAGCACCTTTCCAGCACTGTCCCACAGTTTCCACAGTGTATCTTAAAACATGTAACAGTGTTACTGGAATTGTAATTACTTTAAAAATAGGGAAACGCTGACAGTCTCCATCAACTTGAACCTACTTCAAGTAATACTCTTTAAAATGAAATTCCCATGATTTCTAATTGGAATCGCAAAGAGACAACAAATTATGTTTGCAGTTTGATTTTTCAGTTTCCATCTTTTCTCGAAGAAAAAAGATGGAAACTGAAAAATCAAAATCAAACTGCAAACATAATCATTGAAGATCAGTGTAAAGGCTATCAGTGTGTAGGCAATATTCCAGTTAGCCAAAACACCAAGCCTCCCATTAAAGAGCAGCAAACTTCAGGTGACAGGCAGCATTCCTTCACTTTAGAAGAAGTGGTATATAATTTGGGGGTGCCAGGGGTACAGTACAGCTTTGTGCGTGTATGTTGTAGATGTGTGAATTTTATGATAGAGCAGCCATTATTTGGGTTCTGAGTTTCTGTCAGGGTGCAAATAAAGCGCATACTGTGAGATGAGGAATGCAGTTCTGCGTTGTTCCCATGGAGCATGGAGTTACCAGTTTTAGGGCAGAAGGCACCTACTTCCAAAGCCTCTGGTACTCCTCAGATTAGAAACAAAATATCCATAAGTGTTGATACTTGCTACATTAGAAGTTTATTTAAAAAGTAAAAAGCATGCAAGCCTTTTGGCTTGGTTGGGGAGCCTGGGGAAGGAGACAGAAATGTTTGTGCTCAGAGAGCTGTCTTGTTAATGAGTGTAAAAGATGAACGGTAAGTGTTGCACTGGATTTGCTAATGGCTCTAAGTCTGCTGCTTCTTCCAGAGAGCTACACATCTAAGAACTCTGAAGATGATGAATCCACAAAGGAGTCAAAGCGATTGATTCGAAAACGTCGGCGAAGTACAGACGACTATTCCGAGGAAGAAGGAGAGGATGAGGAGGAAGAAGGGAAGCCTGTCCGCAAACGCCTGAATCGAATCGAGACCGACGAGGAAGATGCGTGCGAAAACGCGAACGACGATGCAGAAACCCCTGCTCCTGCAGACAAGCTGCCAGCAGCACAAGCCCCCCAAGACAACCCCAAGAAGCACTGCTACCGGATAGAGAGCGATGACGAAGATGACTTTGATAATGTAGGGAAAGTTGAGAGCCCTTTGGACTACAGCCTGGTGGACTTGCCTTCCACCAATGGACAGAGCCCAGGGAAAACCATTGAGAACTTGATTGGCAAGCCAGGCGAGAAGACCCAGGCTCCCAAGGACAGCACAGCCAGCGCCAGCCTGGCGCCCAACGGGACAGGGAGCGGGCAGGAAGCAGTAGGGCCAGAGGAAGATGAAGATGAACTTTTGAGAGTGACTGACCTTGTTGATTACGTCTGTAACAGTGAACAGTTATAAGACTTCCATTTTTGTGCTAATTTATTCCACGGTAGCTCATACCAGCGGGCCAGTTATTAAAAGCTGTTTTATTTTTCCTAGAAAATTCTCCACTACAGTATCACTTTCTAGAAGCAAGAATTTCACCAGTCCTGCAGTCTTTCTGTGAAGTGACCAGTTTTGAACTTTGAAGATGAATTGCTGTAAATTCCCTCTCTTACCCCCCCTTCTCCTTCCAAGTCCATGGTCCTGGGTAATTTCACTCACAAAAACCTTATAACAACAAGAGATTTGTATATTTTTGACTTTATATTTCCTGAGTGCATACAAATTTGTGGAAATGGGTGGCCTAAGAAAGCATTCCAAATCAGTCAGGGCCCAAACCGGAACTGGGGTGGGTTTGGCTCAAGGGGTGGGGGGACGGGAGGGGGGTGGTGCAGAAGCACTTGTGCTTTAGCTTTTTCATATGAGATATATATTATATTTAAATGTTCACAACTTAGATTACAACTTAACAGACAGTTAAAAGCAAAATTAATGTCTGTACTGTCGCATTTTGTGAGTTGTAGGTTAACATACCATAGCTCATTTTAGTAATCACCTTCATGGAAGCAGTTTGATTTCAATACTGGAGGCAAACAGAATTATTAGAGGCCAAGAAGGTACCATAAGCAACTCTGCTATTCATTATGACTTGCAGACTTTCCTAATAAACATCCTTTAAAGTGTTTGTACAGTGAAGTGTACTGTAATGAAGTTTTTGACAGTCAAAACATTCTAGCCATGAATTTCTGTGATCTCATACACAGTTCATCAGATGGCCTTCAATGCAGTGTCTAGTTGGAGGTTGTATCGATGTCAAGTTAGTCTGTAAGCTGGATGTCAAGTAAGTCTGTAAGCACTGCAAACTTTTACAGACAAAAGAACCCTGCGGTTGCTGCTCGGCCACGTGAGTTTCATCACCAGTTGGAGTATTCTGAACAAAATGTGTTTGTACAAATGGCTTGACCACAGAATGACAGTGCATAAGAGGATAGAGGGATTTTCAAATAAACCATGACTGGTCCATTCATGCCCTTAATATCTACTTCAAATTGAAGTAAACAAATGGAACAGTTTTCCTTTTGGAGGTTTCCTGTTTGGGGTTTGTGTGTGTTTTTGTTTTGGTTTTACTTATTTGCCTGGATGTATTAGCAGGTTTTGAATGTAGTTGTTGGCCTTTGGCCATTAGAATTTTCTTAAAATGCATTTTAATAACTGTCATGTGACCAACAGATTTCAAGAAGGCAGAGTTTCTGAGAAAAAACGCTTGACTCCATCAACTTCTGAGCAGGCATGAAGTGATATGTGCATTTATTCAAGGGGGGAAAAAAAGATAATGGAAGAATAAAACCCCCACCAAATCAACATGGGGCTCATTGAGAGCATTTTTTTCTCTTTACTCTGATTAAGTTGCAGGCTGTAGCATTTGTACATGTTGTAGGACACAGACAGTTCAAACAGATCTGCCAAACATTGAAATCCAAAAAGGTCACATTTATTAATCCTTTTACTCTGAGATTTGGATTTTTTGACTGGTGTTTATGTCCATTGCCGGCAATGGATGCGCCAAAACTGCTGCTGCCACTGAGGAGTGAGTTCTCCTTTCCTGCCCCACCTGATTCCCTTCCATTATATTGTATTTACTAGTCAGTCATTAAGCACTTCTGTTTTCTTGTAATGAAACCAGCATTAGGCCTTTACTAAATACCTCTCTAGAAAACCTAGATCCAAAATTTACCTACCTTCTGGCCTTGAAAGTCTTGGTTTTGTTTCCCCACCTCTTTCTCCACAAGGTCTGTCAGAACCACTCTGTGACTCTTACATGTTTGGGTTCTAGCAGTGCACATATCATGCTGTAAAACTAGGATCAGAAAGATGCAAAAAGATGGAACTTGTGCATTATCTGCTGTGCTAAGCAAGCTTGTGATTAGAAACGAAGAGAAATCACTCTCTACATGACAATTTAATTTCATCAAAAATTAAATGTTTTCCTACCTTGCTGATGTTAACAATTAACAGTTAAATGATTAAAACTGGGTAGTGAGGAGCCACAGAAGCTTAGAGTGAGTTCTTAAAAGCATATGTAGCGTTTTAAGCTACTCTAGTGCTTTTCTTTGCCTAGGTGATGCCTAAATGTAGTGCTTCTAAATTCTAATATACTTATGTGTTAGAACAAGTAAGAACATAAGGATTCCACTTGTCCATGATAGTAGCTGCTGAGCATTTTTAATACTTGCAGTGCAAACTGATTCATATCCATCAACTCCGTGGGATTGATGGTTCCTCATTTGTTTTGGCAGTGCCATATTTTCCTTTGCTGCCTGATGGAGCCTTTTAGTATCTGGTCAAACATTCTTGCTTGTCGAGTCAACTCCAAATGCTAAATACTTCATGGGGAGGTTCTTGTGTATGTAAGAAATACAAAAGAGTTACAATTCTGGATATACCAATTATGAAAAAAATTGAGTACTGAGTTAGAGTGATGCAAAAGCAGGAAAGACCAGGAAGCAAAACAGGAGCACTGAAGCTTGCATCAGAAGTGTCATGTTTTAAAAATGGCCAGTTGTTACCAAATTGTACTTTCTATAGGTCTCTTCTTAAAAGCAACTTTTCTGTTGTCTAAGAAGTCACCCTTGGTACCTGAGATGGCTTCATCCCACTGGATCTGCGGTTCCTCCTTAGATCAGTGGGAATGGTGTGCAAGGAAAAACTGCAAAAAATGCTCTGGAAAGTATTACCATTTTAAAACTTGGTATTTTTGTAATTTTTAAGGCGTCCTGCTTGGTGGAAAATGTATCATCTCCTATTTGGGAAGATGACATTTTCTGACAAGAGGCCAGCTACCACACAGGGTTCATGCTGTTACAATACGTATATGTGATTCCAGAGTGAAAATGTCTTCCTGGTGTCCTTACAGTCTTGTGCCCTTCTGTGCTCAGTGTGCGATCAGAAGTTAATTGTCTTTGAATAGTGATCTTCAGGTGTAGCTTTGGGCTTAAAGCTCAAACCGTATGGGAAATGGGAAACAGGCCAGGGATTGTTTTTAACGAGAACAAACAGCCACTGGCTGAACATGCAGAGCATTTATTCAGTAAACTCTTGTTTATTTCACACAAATTGTCACTAAAAGCTTTGTCTTTTTTTACCTGCAAGCTCTTCTGTATATAACTGATTGGGAGGAAAGCTGATTTCTATGTGTAGTTTAAGTAGCACTGCTGGGAAGAACATATAAATCAAGTGGAGGAGTGGATTTTTTTTTGTGCCACCAAGATAAATACTGGCTGTTTGCTTCCCTGTGTGGGGCTTCTGTAACTCCGTGACAAAAAACACACAAGCAGGGCCACTCTGCAGTAATGAATGGGGTGTGTTAATCTAAGCAGAAGGGGAGTAGAATTAACAACTAGGTTGGTTTCACCACAGTTGCTGCCTTCCGTTGTTGAGTCTGATAAACCTGAGCATATTCTTGATATAAGATGGAAAATGACATCACATTTAACAACCCTTAGTTAGCAAGGTCAGTGCTGAACGATCAGCTCTCTGATACTTTCATTTTATACATGCTGAATTACATAATAAAATCACTGCATCTTCCTGATTATTTTTTTGAATGAAAAGATTGTTCTGGTCTAGCAGCACTTCAGAGAAACAAGAGACACATTTTGATTCTAAAAAGCTCATTTTTGAAATGTCACCTTAAAGATTTTCTTGTATTAAGTGTCTCGGTTACTCTCCATATTATGGGAGCTAATGACTTAGTTGGACTTGTTTTCTGTTCACTTCTGTTTTCTAATTGCTTTGTCTGAACTCTTGGTGAGAGACCTTACACTGAGAAGCTCAAGGGGCAAAAGATGTATGTTCACAAAAGAAAAATTGTATGGTAGTGGTACACTTGTTCTGATTTCTCTTCACATCTATTATTTGAACTACACTGGTGTCTAGATGCTGCGACTGTTTAATAATTTTAATCCTTCATTGTCAGGGGCTTCATTTTATACCTCTGTTTTCAGGTGCTTATAACATGGTTTTTAGTTTTCTTCAGTAGGAAGCTCTAGTCTAAACCTTCAAATAATGATTTCAAATCACATATTTTTGCAAACTTCTTTTATGAAAAGTAAACAAGGGATTTTTACGGCATCTGCTTTTTAAAATTTACTTTGTACACAGTGATTTAAATAAATCATGGCAGTAATGCTTGCCCCCAGAACTGGTCTGACAAAGAGATTTGTATCACCTAATTCAGAAAAGCTTTATATAGGCCTTGAAAATTGGGTTTGATATGTGTGCAGTGACTACTCTTCACAGACTTGTAATGTGGTTCTGACATGCAGTGTGTACCCTAGGTATGTATTTGCATTGGATGTATGCTTCTGATTTGGAGGGTAGATAAAATCCTTAAATATATATAAATATATGTAGAAGATCAAGTGTCTTCAAGCAAAACAGTAACTTTGGGAAAAAAAATTGCATTGAATATGGTATGGGAATCTCTAGAAATAAGACAGCAGAATTTTGCAAGTCTTTAAGTGTTTAAAACTTCCATAGAAGCATTTAGGACATTGTCTGAAGTAAGGATTTACAGGATCAAGATCACATTTGCTGGTAGTCTCTTCTGCCTCCCCTTCCCTAACAGCATAGGGACTGTATCTCACTTAAAATGTTCGAAGGCAGAAAGTAAAAAAATTCAGCAGAAATTATCCATTTGGGATTTTCTTTGCGTAGAGCTTCTGGGGGAAAGGATAAAACACTCTAAAGTAGGTAAGTTTTTATAGTTGAATCTGTGGTGTAAAGTGTTCTGATTCAACTGCAATTGAAAGCAAGTCTTACAGCTTGGGTTTTTGACTATCATCTTGTAAATGCTGGCACCCCACACCTGAGCTGAGGAGCAGGAGAGGGGACAGCATTGCAGTTAGAGGGGCACGTGTGCCTGCCAGCAGATCTGCTGTTGCTCCATACAACCCCAAAGGTTGCTGAGGAGAGCTGAGCGCCGGCGCAGCTCCGTTTGTTCGGCTGGTTTACTTCGTGCACTTTGCAGCACTTTGTGTATAGTCAGTCTCACTGGTTCCCCAGGTGCAGACAGAGTCACTCGCTCCTGCTGTTTGGATGCTTGTTCCAATAACGGGGAGATGGGGAATGGATGGAGGGAAGTGGAAGGTCTTGGACAGGCCTAGAAACTACTTGTGACTTGCTCTTTAAAAGCTGGATTTCCAAAGGAAGGTCTCCATTGAGGAGAATCATCACGATACCCTCCTTTTCTCATCCTAATTTTCAAAGTAACTGGAAAATGTACTTGATGTCTCCTTCCTTGAGGGAATAAATAATGTTCCTCCATCAGTGCAATGTGGATGTAGAAAAAATTAGGATCAATCCATAGAATATTACGACAATGTTTGTCTCCAGGGATGACAGTGTCCACACAATTTGCTTTCTTGTTTGTTCCTCTTACTTGGTTCCACTGAACTTGGATCAGTCTGGCAGTACATAAGTGATTCTACAGGGATAAAGTCCTACAAAAAACGTATGATAGACCTAGTAACCAGTGCACTGTTTGTTAGTTAGAACAGATAAAAGTCCTTAATAGATACTAATCTGCCACTCAAGGTAGTGGTAGAAAAGGAAGTTAAATCATAAAGCTGTATGCCTTGTTTAGTTTTCCATTTTGTACTCATTATATGGACTCTAAAATCTTGTACAGTACCTTATTCCTGTTCTGTATTCACTCAAAGGATGCTCCTCCTCCTAACTGGTATTAAAGTGCTGTGTTGCCAATGCAGTTCCTGCCTGTGTTTCACAGCTCTCCTGCTGCAGCCAGGGGACGGATGGGACTGACCCAAACACGTAACATCCACCATTCCTGTGTGCAGGGCAGTTCTCATACAGGCACAGATCCTGTCCATGAGACAACCATCAGGGATTCTCAGTGTCCCACGTGGATGCTCACCCTCCAGTATTCTTTTGAGAACTGGATCAAACCTGCCAGATAGGTCTCTTAAAATTTAAGATATGCTTACATGAAATACAGTTTTGTCTTTCTCCCGTGTGCTATTTGTATGTTTGCAAAGACACCTTGAGTTCCTTAAAAATGGTCTCCACAGCTGGCGTCATCTTTTGGTTTTTTTTCTCTAAAGGGTTAACATGGCAAAGTTCCACAAGCTGAGCTCTTTATGTAGAGTTTAATCCTTGCATTTTTTGAGTCCTGAACCTTGTTTTTTTCAGTCTCTCTTCAAACATGACTTACTACAATATCAAAGGGAAAGGACCCAGGGGACACACACTGTGTGTGTGGGAAGCGGGGGAGATACCTTGAAAAAACTGGAAGTGTTATTCTTGTTGCACATAAATTGGGTGGTGCTTTCACTGTCTTTTCCCTCCCACTGGTAATATCACGTGCATGTAAAACATGCTGCGTTAAAACTTTTTAAAATGGAAATCATGGTGGCATAGTGCTCAAAGGGTTAACTGCAGTTTATTAACAGCTAATGTTTTTAGATTTGCAGTACACAACTGTTTAAATACTGTATTCCTTGTAAATGAAGTAAGAAAAAATGTTAAGGCTGGTGCCAATATTTTTGTTAATGAATTGTTCAGCGTTGTCTCTCACTACAGTCTGGTCAGAACTCTTTGTGTATAAGCTGGGCCTGAAGCCATTTTATAGCTTGTAGGCCTAATTGTGTAACTTTTCTTTCATAATGGTTTTGTTATAATATCTACTGTCATTTCTTTCATATAAATATGACATGTAAATTGTCATAATAAAAAAAAATTGAAATAACTTGATGTACAAAGTATAATATGTATTGCAGATACAAGTGCTTTTTAATGGGCATTACACATGCACATACCTTTTTTAGTTTTAGAGCAAGCACTGAGTAATGGCTGCTGTGTATTGTTCCAGCCCATGATGGTGCCACTGCCTGCTAGGGGAATGGGCAACTCCTGGTTTGTGTTGGTTTTGTTATGGCAGCTCAACTGACAAAACCTTCCCTTCTTTGAGCAGTTCTGGCTGATGGTGGGGAAGACCTCATGGATTTGTTTTTGCAGTCACAATGATTTTCTGTGTGTGTTCCATCTTTTGTATACCTTTTATATCTCATCTCGTGGTGATGTTGCAGTCATTGACAAAAACCAGTGTGCCTGCAGCCAGCACTGTACCCAGGAAGGCTGTGCCAGCAGACAGCCATGAGGTGTCCACATGGGGCTCCTGACAGAGCCAGGTTCATTCATTTAGGCTGAGATGTGTGAAACCTGGAAAAAATGGGGAAAAAATGGAAGTCTGTAGAGACACTGAAGAAGCAGATGTTCTGATACATGGCAAAGGCAATAGACATGGATGATACTTCGGGACTTTAACAGGAGAAAGGGAGAAAGAAACAAATTGAAGAAGAGAGTGGCTTCTCTGTGTGAAGTGCTGAAGCTTGTCAATCTTTATTTTGAGTATATCTGTTGCTGCAGTCAAGCTGCTGCATGTTTCTGTAGTGATGNCCTGCAGCCAGCACTGTACCCAGGAAGGCTGTGCCAGCAGACAGCCATGAGGTGTCCACATGGGGCTCCTGACAGAGCCAGGTTCATTCATTTAGGCTGAGATGTGTGAAACCTGGAAAAAATGGGGAAAAAATGGAAGTCTGTAGAGACACTGAAGAAGCAGATGTTCTGATACATGGCAAAGGCAATAGACATGGATGATACTTCGGGACTTTAACAGGAGAAAGGGAGAAAGAAACAAATTGAAGAAGAGAGTGGCTTCTCTGTGTGAAGTGCTGAAGCTTGTCAATCTTTATTTTGAGTATATCTGTGGCTGCAGTCAAGCTGCTGCATGTTTCTGTAGTGATGAGAAATTGCTGTGAAATCCATCCTCTTGCTCCAAATCCAATGCCAAAACTTTACACTTCCATTTTTAACAGATTCTGGGTATCTAAGTCTGAACTGGCCACCTTATGGCAGGCAGTGCTGTGGAGAGAAACAAGCTCCCCTGGATGGTGACTCCTGCCTTCTGTGCTAAGGTGACAACCCTGTGAAGGTACCTGCTGCTCTCCATTGCCTCTGAACATGGCCCTGGTCAACTAAATCACTGTTGGACATCCAGTGTTGAGATGTCAGTGTGGGGCTGGATCCTAACTCACTTCTTAAAGCTCTTACAGCTTTAAACAGAAAAGTTTTCAGGTAATGCCTTTCTGTTCCATTCAAACGTGGAGGAAATGTCTGCCTTCCCCCTCTAAGCTCCTCTTTGGTCCAGCACTTGGTACTCTGGTGTGAAGTGTCTGGATTGTGTAAATAAAGAAGATGTGGATTTCTTCTCCTTTAATGCCTCATCCTCAAAACCAACATCCTACCTGGGCTTAAACTATCCTTTTCCCTGTTTTCTTTTGGAAGAGTGGTATGCCACAGAAAAAGGACTTGGATTTGCATGCAGGAAGAGAAATGAACTCTGTTACTCCACTGCAGTGGCTTCAATCAGTAGTAATTGAACCCCAACCACTCAGAAATCTTAATTTATAATGACCTAAATTAGTTGTGTGATTTGGAGTTAACTACAAAGGTGGTGAGAACTCTATGGCTGATATGACAGCCACAGTAGGTAAGAGGGGGTGGAGATGAACAGGAGCATTGCTTTATAACCACTAAGTGTAGTGAATGATATTTCCATGTATTTGGATCTCTTCCCACCAGCTGCCATAGTTTGATCTGTGTTTTTGGATAAACTGCAAATTTTTGTTTCCAGTTGACCACTTGGTGTAGCAAACTTGAAGATGGTTGAGAAATTCCCCTTTCCTCATCTCCTGTTGCCTCTGTTGGGTTTTTTCCAGGCTATTCCAGTGGTGTTTAAATATCACTTCATTGTGGAATTCGCTTTCATTTCAGTCTAGGTGATTATTTGTATGAGTAATGATTCTTTGCATTCTTATTTGCGGAATTAAAATCCAGAAAGGGTAGGCATGGTTGAGCAGCTTTCCAAAGCATTGTCAATAGCTCAGACTAAGAGAACCATGTTATGTTCTGCTGTTTGCTATCCAAGACTGTAGCTAGGAAAGTCCAGAGAAAGGAATGATGGAGACCTAATCTTGTTAATAATTGGTTCATGTTTGTGAGAACCTGCGTTTGCACACAGGTAGGTAAATGACTCCTAAAAAGTAAACTTAAACTGATAAAAGGGAAGATTAACATGTATGACAAGCTTGCATGGGCTTTTGGTATGTTGCTATGGCAGGAGCATTTGCCATCCTGACAAGTCAGGGAGAAGGGATGTTTGCAGTGACGCTGTCTCACTTGATGGTGTTAACAGAAGCATCCCCTGACAGAGATGTACTTCACTGATGCATCAGTAATCCCTGTTTCTTCCTGCTGTAGCAAGAGAAATGGTGCAAATCCGGGGGAAGAAGCAGGGGCAGTGCTTGTGAGGCAGTGGCAGCCTTCCCATCCCTGCAATGAGCTCTCCTGAGACACCCCCTGCTCGCCAGGTACTGCAATAGTGTCAGGCTCCTGACCCCGCCTTCATCACTGCTGGGGGAAATCAACTGGACACCCTTTTAGGAATTCATGTACTTGTGATTTTCTTTTTCTTCTCTCTG
>VYZR01055975.1:9038-28563 GCA_013400675.1 Oxylabes madagascariensis | reverse complement strand
AAAATCAGGGCGACACACTTCGGCTGCTGTGCCCAGGCCTGGTCTCCTCAGAACAGGAAAGAAAAGGAGCTACTGGAGAGGGTCCAGCAGAGGCCACAGAATGATTAAGAGACTGGAGCATCTCTGATGAGAAAAGACTGTGGGAGCCAGGCCTGTTCAGTCTAGGAAGGGAAGAATGAGAGGGAATCTCATAAATGCATGTAAATATCTCAGAGCTGGGTGTCAAGAAGATGGGGACATGGCCTGAAAGGAGCAAGGGATGCCCACAATCTCACACATGCCCTCTCCACACTCCATCCAGTCCTGCACCATATTGGCTTTGATCTGCCTCCCCATAAAAGCCTTTTCCACCCAAATTCCACTTCATGAACCCCTCTTTAGATGCAGCACTTTTTTCTCTTTCACGTAGTCAATGTGTACCATGATGCCTCAAGATTTTACCTTTCATATTTTTTCAAATCCTGTACTGCGTTAGTGTATAACTCTAGACTCCACATAGAGTGTTAGTTAACTGTCTTTACATTTTGGTCAGACAAAACAATCCCTCTAGGCCTGAAATTCAAGGACACTCTACTGCCTCAGGCCCTGAAAAGTATAAACAAGAGTGAGTTGAGGGGAGCAAACTGGGAGTAAATTACCTGAAGCTGTAATTGGAGGATTAACCCCTGGTATGTAAATGAACCAAACTTATTTCTGTCTGAAAAACTCCTGACCATTGTCCATCTTGGGTGTAGCCCCTCTTGAAGGCTTTTGACTGCTCAAGGTTGTATTTGTTGAAGGCCTTTAATAAATACCCACTTTACTCTCTTAATTTTGTCTAGCCTGTGTTCTAGGTAGGCACTCCAAGGAGTCAGCAGCTTCAGTGACCATGTGGAAGATGAGCAGGGTGTCCCCAGGGCACATTCCTGTGCCCCTCTCCAGCTGCTCCATGTCCACACGGGTTCTGAGGCTGGGACTCATCAAAATCAACAAGGTCTGGCACAGTGTCAGATGGTGAGGATGGTGAGGAGAGATTAGCAAGGCAAAACTAAGAGATGCATGCCTAGGTAAAAACACGAGAAATGAGGAAAATCTAAAGTGCTCTTTCACGGGATAAACTGTGAGATGGGTGACAATGTAAATTATCCCTTCCATCTCACTGTGGTCCTGCAGATTTGGGCAGAGCTCAAATGCAAAGCCTGGGCAGCAGCACCAGGAAAAACAAAGCTCAAAAGAGTCTCCAATCTACAGATTCACCTTTAAAAGAACCATGAAACTTGAGGAAACTCCTTTTTGTAGGAATCTGGCATATAACGCTGGCCTTTAATCCACTTGTTTACAAAAGGTGAGGGAAACCATGGAATTCCAGACTAACTCAGGCATGGAGGGGCCTTAGCAGCCAATTGTTACAACCACATGCTCAATTCAGGATCAACCCTCAGTGCAGACTAGGTTGCTCAGGGCTTAGCCCAGACCCATCCTGCAAGCCTTGAAGGATGGACTTCCACAGACCACCAATGCACCATTCCTGTCAGAGCCATTTCCCAGTTTCCTTAAAATCACTTAGAACCTCTGCTTGCTCAGTCTGTGGCTGTTGTGCCCTCCTCTCAGGTACCTCTCTGAAGGGCCTGTGTTTGCCTTCTCAGTAGCCAGTCCAGTGGGACTGGAGAGCTCTCAGTAATCCCCCTGTTCTCCAGGAAACTCCCCCATTCCCGGTGTCTTGTTGCAGTGTATCGCTGCTGTGCACCAAACAACGACACAGATGCTGAGATCTTTTAGAAGGCTAGAAATAAATGACTCTTTATTTTTGAGATGTGTTTCCCTTTTATACTACTTTACACAGACTAATTTGATTGGTGAAACAAAGGCAAACCTCTTCAATCACATTGGTTAAAACAGATGTTCATCAAGAAGCCTCTCCTGTGAGAAAGAATGGATAAACATAGGTATAGTTACAAAAACATTTCTCTTGTTTACAGAAAATCACCTGGGAAAAGAATTTTTAGAAACTAAAACATCTCAGGTTTAAATCAGGGCCACAGCAGTGCATTTCCATCCAGGCAAATGATTCTACTTAAGGAAAAAAGTTTTGGTTTACCTTTGAACATGTAAGGAAGCCAAGCTAGAACATTCTGTGCCCTTCTCATCAGCATTGGCTCAGAGCCAGCACAGGGGCACTGATTGGGCTTTGGAAATATTTCTCAGGACCTGTTGCCCATTTCATTGGGCAAGGTGCCAAAAAGCTCATCTGGACCATCAAGTACTTAGACCACTGCACAGAACTGCCCAATTGCTTTTTTGGGCTGCCTTAGCTGTGTAAGAGTGTTCTCTGCACTGTGTTCAACTTACATTTCTTTTGTTTGATAATGTTTGTTACTTTTGTCGNTTAGCATGAATCATTTTCATTTATTATATCTCCATGGGCTTTGCTTCCCCTGGTGCAGCTCAGAGCACTGTCAGTTTTCAAGCCCAAGAATCACAAGCCAAAGTTTTGAGCAGAAGTCAGCTTTACCAATGTCAGTGTTGCTGTCAAGGAGGGAAATGATGGATAAACTTCTCCCTAAGCAGCAAACGAGCTCCTAAAGCCCTCTGGGTCCCACTCCGCTGGGCACTTGGGTAAGCAGTAGCAGGTCAGGACTTCAGTGCTAACTAAGCTTCCAGCACTTGGCTCCTCCTCTTGGACATTCTCTTCAGCTCATTCTGGGCTGCATTCAGGAAGGAGGAGAAATCTCCAGATGAAACTGCCTGGATAGATGGGGCATATTTTAAGATCCTGCTTCAGGAGGGCTGTCACAGTCCTGCAGGGTGAGCCTGCCTCAGCATGGGCTCTCCACAAGTCCCTTCAAGGCACTTCCACCTGCTCTACCATGGTCTGTCTCATCCACTGGCTGCAGTGTGGGTCTCTTTTGCAATAGGGTCCTCTCCACAAGCTGCAGGGGAATCCCTGCTCCACCACGGTCTCTCCCAAGGACATAAGGGGATTATCTGTTCTGGCACCTGGAGCACTCCCCTCTCCTGTGATTTGCTGTTCACAGGATTGTTTCTCAGACTTTGTTTTGCCTCACTCCTCACTGCCATGCAGCATTTTGCCCTTTTATAGATATTTTTTTTGGAGAGGCACCACCAGCTTCATTGATTGGCTTAACCCTGGTCCGAGGTGGGTCCATAGCTCCTCTGGAACTGTGTCTGGTGTCAGAGCAGTGTGAAGGCAGCCCCTGGCCTGTTCTCACGGAGGCCACAGTGCTGAACACCACAGCCCTGCTCAGCACCACTTCCCTTTCCTACTCTGGTGGTATCCCCCAAACCTCTGTGCTGCAGCCTGCTTAGCCTTCTCCACCAGTGAAGACACTGTCTGCAAACCACTGATCTGTGAGTCACAGACAGGAAATCTTACATGCAGACAGTGACCAGAGCATGCATTGGAGTTGTTTTCTGCTCTCCTGCACACTGGCACCACCCTAGAGTCACACAAAATGTTTGAGGTGGGAAGGGACCTCCAGCTGTTGTCTGGTCCAATGCCCCTGCTCAAGCATGGCCACCTAAAGCACCAATTGCTCAGGACCGGTTCCAGGTGTTCTTGGAACATCTCCAAGTGTGGAGACTCCACAACCTCCCTGGCCAACCTGTACCAGTGCTTGGTCACCCTCACACATAAATGTGTTTGCTGATGCTCAGACAGAGCTCTCACGGTTCAGTTTGTGCCCATTGGCTCCTGTCCTGTCACTGCACACCACCGTGAAAAGAACGGGTATGTCTCCCACTTATATCCTACTTTCAGGTAGTTACATCCATGGATAATATCCCACCACAGCCTGCTCTTCCCAGGGTAAAAACTCACAGCTGTACCAGGCATTCCCCATAGGAGAGATGTTCCAGTCCCTCCATCATCTCCCTGCCACTTTGTTGAACTCTCCCCTGCACATCTGAGTCTCTCTTTTACTGGGGAGCTCAGAACTGCCCATGGCATTCCAGGTGTCACCTCACTACTGCTGAGGAGAGGGGAAGGATCACCTACCTCAAGGTACTGGAAACTCTCAGAGAATCCTAAAATAATCTGGGTAGTAAGGGATCATCTAATTCAACCCCTATGCGATGAGCAGGGACACCTTCTGCTAGACCAAGTTACTCAGAGCCCCATCCAACCTGGCCTTGAATGTTTCCAGGGGTGGGGCATCTAAAGCTCTCTAGGCAGCCCATTTAATTGTTTTGACATCCTCATCATAAAAAAAAATATTTCTTATATCTAATCTAATAATTAGGATGCTAATCTTCTTCCTTATAGATATGCTAATAACTAAGTGGCTAACTGACTGTCCTTTAGTTTGAGATTATTAGCCTTGTGGTATTGCTACAGGCCCCAGTACAGACATCTGAGTGACACAACTCATCGTGATCTCCAGGTAGATAATCAGTTTTTCCTAATTTATTGTTTAAGTATTTCTTATTCTAATTGTTCCTGAAAATTTCTGTCACCTGTCCATCTCCCCACTGAGACAGCTCTTTTCAGGGTTCATGTCCTGAGAAAACTGGAGCTCAGGGGAATCAGAGTAAAAGATATGACTTTTTTGTTAATTAAGATCTTTTTCTTTCAATCATTAAAAAAGGCCTTGAGAGCCTTTTGCAATGGTGATGACTATTCCTTCTGTTTCTGTGTATAATTAGTACAGCAGGTAAAGGTAGTGCTAATTAGATCAGAGAAAGGCTTTGCAAACAAAGCCTTTGGCTCTGCTGGGGGTTACAGCAACAGGAGAAGAGACTGGAAAAAGAATTGTCTGATTGCCAGCACACGAATCAAACTTTGACTCAGGTCTCTCCCTGCTTGATCACAAAGATACTTTTCCCCTCTCTGCCTGATTCCCACCGGGGTATAAGCTGTACTAATTCCCTATTAAAATGTTTCCATTTCCATTCTCCCTGTCACAGGTAATTAGAACAAAAGACAAACAGAAATTAAGCTGTAGGTATTCATTGAAGCACAGCTGGGAGCTGCCGAATTAACCACACAATTAACCACGCGCTGCAGGGAGCGGCACAAGAACAACCACAGAGCTCATTACGGCTGTCAGCATTTTAATGAGCCCCTGCAGGTGCCACCTCCCTGTTCCTCGTAGCTGTGGCAAAATCTGGCGAGGCGCCTCGGGGAAATGACGAGGCAGAAGAAGGAACAAACTCACTCGGAGCTTTAATAGAGCCCAGTGCGAGGTGCGAGAGCAGAAACAGAGTTGGACAAAGTGCTCCCAGCAGGGCTCGTTAGAGCACAAACTCACAGAGTTTGATTACAGACAGCTCAGGAAGCCTCAGACTTCTGCACCGACCTTTCCTCGCAGAGAGAGGTCAAGCGGAGTGCCCAGGCGGTGCCTTCAGCCAGCAATGCACCCACAGGGCAGGGGGAAAGGAAATGGAACGGAGTCACTGCTCCGAACCTGCCCCTCCAAACCATGGCCAGACCACAGAGCCTGCTCTGCAGGCTGCAGCTGCAGCGCTGGGCCCAGGCACTGCCACTGCAGTGCAGTGACTGCGGCAGAGTGACTGCAACATTGTAACACACACAGTGACTGTAACACACACAGTGACTGCAACAGAGTGACTGCAACAGAGTGACTGCAACACCACAACGCACAACTGCCACTGCAACACTGTGACTGCAACACTGCAACACACAGTCACTGCAACACCGCAACACACACAGTGACTGCAACATGGTCACTGCAACAGTGCAACACACACCGCCACTGCAACATACATGGCCACTGCAACATACACGATGACTGCAACACTGTCACTGCAACATCGTAACACACACAGCCACTGCAACACACACAGTCACTGCAATGCACTGTGACTGCGACAGAGTGACTGCAACACCGCAACACGCACAGTGATTGCAACAGAGTGACGGCAACAAACACAGTGACTGCAACACTGACTGCAACACTGCATCACACACAGTCACTGTACTGCACAGTGACTGCAACACTGTGACTTGAACACTGCAACACATACAGTGACTGCAACGCTGCAACATACACGGTCACTGCAACACACAATGAGCGCAACACTGTGACAGCAACGCAGCAACGCACACCATGACTGCAACACTGACTGCAACGCAGTGACGGCAACACCGCAACACATACAGTGACTGCAACAGAGTGACTGCAACAAACACACTGACCGCAACGCTGACTGCAACACTGCACCACACACCATCACTGCAATGCACAGTGACTGCAACACACACAGTGACTGCAACACAGTGACTGCGACACTGTAACACACACTGCCGACAGGTCCAGGACCCAGCAGCCACCCCAACTCCCAGCTCCCTCCTTCCATCCGACCTGGGTGAGCCCTGCACTCAAACATCCAATGTCTTATCCAACGTTTAAACTTAAATGTTTAATTATCCAGTGTTTAAATGCAGCACCTCAGGCCCTGTCCTCTGCTCCATCAGACCTTTAGCACATCCTCCTCTGCTCAGGGAGATAAACCTCACCAGAGGATGCTGGGTTAGGCATGTCTGTAGAACTCATGTTTACGTTTGCCATCAGTGTTTGACCTAGAAAAGTTTTGAAGTTCACATAAATGGCTGAAAACAGCTGAGGTGACAGTTACAAACAAATATGAATATGAAATGTCTAGAAGTGTGGAACCAGTTAAGAGTTACCAGCGTGTAATTTAATTGTTTAAAAAATATTCACAGTTGCAGCTGTGTAGCATCTACATCCACTGAGACAATTATAGTCATATTGGTATAGTTACTCCAAACGAAATTGGATTGTTCCCTCTGAATTCAATTAATACATCTTTAGACCTCTCTTTAGCTGTCTAAAAAAAGTATTCCATAAATCTAAAATTCAGCTGTCCTCAACAACTCTGATAAAGTGAAATGGGACACTGTTCAGAGGAGTGGGATTGCAATCAGCTGGTTTGGGGAATCACTGCTTAGATGAAATCTGAACTAGACACTGAGGCACCTGGTGCAATTCATAAAGAGAGAACCCCTCTCCACAGAAAAGCGCCTCGTCCTCACTTGGGCAGTTAAAGTCACTCAGATTCACCAATTTTATAGTAAAAAGTCAAGAGTAAATGTCACAGACACAGAGGACTAAAAAGCTTCCCTCAAATACATTATTTTCCTACATTGTCTTCTAGGGGAAAAATTGTTACAGCTCCCTGATCTTTAGGAAATATTCACATTTCTTGACCACTTTTCTCAGAGTATCCTTCATTTCTCTATTTCTCAGACTGTAGATGAGCAGTGGAGTCACAATTGTGTAAAAAACTGAGACTTTATTCAGTGCTTTGAGAGTCCTAGTTTTTGGTAGGACACTTACTAAGTTTCCATAAAAAGTGTAGTAACAGTGAGGTGGGAAAAGCAGGTGGAAAAACAAGGAACGGAGGAGGAGAAAAGATTGCATTTCTAGGATATTCCCAAATTCCAGGGTCAGAAATGCTGCAATGACTCTTTTATTTCTACATTCCCTATTTGCCATGTATCAAGTCAAGAAGAAATTCATCACAGCCTGTAAAGCATCAAGAACTACATTTAATCATTGCTCTATCATCACTGAGAGATTACAGAAGAAAGATGACACTGTTACCATTGCCTGGTTGTACTGTTTATTTTCTTTTTAAGTAGTTCTTGAACATTCTGCAGACAATAACTTGTGAGAGAGATCATTGGGTATTTTTTATTTTGCCTTATGCAAATTTTGCAACAAAATAATTTCCTTGGGTTTGGAAAGCATCACACAGAATCGCAGCAGGATGTTTTGAGAACCGTGTATTGCAACCACACCAGACCAATACAACCAGTGGAAAACTGTTACACACATTTTCTAAGAATTGTAAAGATTGATGAATGTTTCTGGATACCAAACTTTATAAAAATCTGAAATATTCAGGAAAAACTTTGAGGAAAATAAGGAATGGTATGACATACCACCCTTGCCAATATTTTTTGAAACCTGCAGGGTCAGAGAGTGTTGACACTCTGGTCAACAGACACAAGCTATGATTCAGAAATCTTCAATCTAAAGAAGAAAGGAAAAGAGAGGAATTCTTGAGTGGGTGACCATTTCATCATCAAATGCTGTATTGCCCTGGTTTCAGCTGGCACAAAGATAATTTTTTTCTTAGTAGCTGGAACAGTGCTGTGTTTTGGATTTAGTATAATATTGATAATAGATGGATGGTTTAGTGTTCACTCTAAATCAAGTTTTCAGTTTGTCAGGCTCTGCTAATGAGCAGGGGAACAAGAAGCCAGGAGGGAGCAGGGCCAGGACAGCTGGCCTGAGCTGGCCAAAGGGATCTTCCACACCACAGAGCAACATGCCCAGTATATAAACTGGGCAGAGCTGGCTGGGAGGCACCGGCCACTGCTCAGGGATGGGCTGGGCATTGGTCAGGACAGGAATTGTGCTGTGCACCCCTTGATTCCTTTGGGTTTTATTCCTCCCTCTCTGATTCATAATTATCATTTTTATTAATAGTATTATGTTTTACTTTATTTCAATTATTAAACTGTTCTTATCACAAGCCCTGTTTCATCTTTTTCCAGTTCTGCTCCCACCCACCCTGGGGGAGGGAGTGAGTGCCTGTGTGGTGCTTAGTTACCCCCAGCTGGGATTAAAGCTAGAACAAACTAGAAAATATAACAAGTACTGAAGGAAATAATGAGAAGAAATGTTTTAATTTTTTTTTTTTTTGTTTCGATGCAATGTTAGTCATTATAATTATACATTTCTCTTCTTTCCCTCTCCCTTTTCTCTCCTGTCTCTTCTTACTATTTTTTTTTTCCTTTTAGGGATTGGCAGACTGTTGTCTCTTATTTGTTTAGAAAAAGTGATCTTCCAGGGACCTGGTGTCACTTTTTACATTAAATGTTTTTGCACACACAAATAGCCTCTGTGCAGACACCCACACCTGGACAGCCAGTGGGAACAGTCAGTGTCCAAAGGACCAACACCATGAGGTTCAACAAGATCACTGACCAAATCTGACAGGAAGCATCACTTAAGTGACCACAGGCTCTTCCCCTGGCATTGCTGAGAATCAGAATTCAGCCAAGCTCCAAGGAGAAGGTAATTCCATATGAAATCCTCTATGGGAGACAATGTCAGGCTGTAATTACACCCAGGGAAAAACACACAGTAAGGAATCACAATTTCAGGGACTACGGGAAACTCTGGGAAGAAACACTCTCATCCTTGCATAGGTTTATTGTTTTAGCATCGTCAGTGACCTTAGATGTTCAACCACAATCTCACTGTCCAGGAGACTGGGGATATGTCCAGACTTGGAGCAAAGAACCACTCAAACAAAAGTGGAAAGGACCATTCCAAGATCTCCTGATTATCCACACAGCTGTAAAAATTACTGGTGGATATTCCTGGATTCACTCTACACAGCCAAAGCCAGCCCCAAACCTGGAAATGCCTTTACAGCTGAGATTGAAACAAATGTTCCATGAATTGTACTTGGGATCAAGGATAATCCTATGACTGAATTAGCGGGAGCACAAGGAATTTTGTTGATGGGTATAGTGTGTATGATAGTGATTGTAAACACAGTGTTGTGGAAGCTGAAGTTCTAACAATGAAAAAAATGAATAAGAATGGTGTTTCTGTACTTGCTTTGTAGCATGGTATCTCCATGTGTTCTCTGTAGCCTGTGGAGAGCCCACTGAAGCAGAGGAAAATTCTGAGGGGAAAGAAGCAGCGGAGGGGAAACCTCATGCCCTGACCATAACCCTCCCCATCCACCCCGTGTGCTGGAGTAGCCCAGAATGAATGAATAAACTTGAGCACAGAAAAGGGGGAAGTACAGATGTTTAATATTTAATTTTGTTTCTCACAATCCTATTTTAGTTGGCAATAAATTACATTGGTGTACCCCAAATCCAGTATGTTTCACTCCTGGTAGAAATTGGCAAATCATCTCTCTGTCTTTATTTCAATCTATGAGAGTTTTTTTTCTGTTTTTCCTCTTTTCTGCCGCTGCTCTGTCCCACTGTGGGGCAGAAGGTGTGAGTGGGAATTTGGTTATTCACTAAGGCTAACCCATCTCAGCAAGGGGGGAAATGCTGAGGCAAAGCTGATGCTAGCTAACAGAAACTAGAAAATCCTTTCTTTGCGGGCATATTTTCGTTACCAACAGAAGGACTTACATAACATCTAGAAAGCATAAATCATTTGAAATCAGCATCTTTAATTCACAATACAGATGTTGCATCTGGGAAACAATTCAGATACTTGGGTGGGCTACTCCACCATTCACATCTGCCTCAGGGGGCCAGAAAACTTCAGAATTCTCTCCTTTAAAGCTTGCTTGACTTGCCTGTTCCTGAGTGAGTAGATGTAGGGGTTAAGCATCTGAGTCAGCACAGAGAAGAATAAGGAAAGAACTTTGTCCGAGTCCTGCCCACCTCGCTGTTCTGGGCGGATGTATCTGTAAATGCACGTGCTGTAAAACACCGTCACCACCATGAGGTGAGCTGAGCAAGTGGAAAATGCCTTCCTCCTCCCTGCAGACGATGGTACCTGCAAGATGGTGACGATAATGCAGCCGTAAGAAACAGCAGTTATCATCAAGGTACCGGGGAGGATGATAATGAGTGTGATAAACATCAGCTCTTCGATGAAGCCTGTGTCCGTGCAGGACAGCTGCAACAACAGGGAAGCGTCACAGTAAAAGTGGTTCATGACATTGGGACCACAAAATGGCAGCTGCACGGTCATGATGGTGGGAGGAAACATGGAGAGAAAGCTCAGTGCCCAGCAGCTCAGGATGAGCTGCAGGCAAAGTCTGTTGTTCATGATGGTCGTGTAATGCAAAGGGCGGCAAATGGCAACGTAGCGGTCCAAGGACATCACTGCCATGTGGAAAAGCGTGCAGGTACCCAAGCAGTAGAAACACAGCATCTGAAGGAAACAACCAGGCAGGGAAATCGTCTTCCTCTCTGTCAGGAGGCTGTACAGGGTGCTGGGAAGGAATGTGGAGGTGAAAGTGATTTCCAAAAGGGCAAAATTCCTGAGGAAGTAGTACATCGGGGTCTGAAGGGAGTTATTCGTAAGAGTGATGGTGATGACAGAAATGTTTCCAAGCAGGATCAAGAAATAGGCAGTGCCAAGAAACAGAAAGAGGGTGATCTCCAAATGGCGGCTGTTAGCCAGTCCCAAGAGGACAAATTCCACTACAGTTGTGTGGTTCATTGAGACGTCATTGCTGGCAGAAAAAGAAAAGACCTGTTTTGGGAACTGTTGGAAAACAACAGGTGTCAGTTTGCCTTTGCTAACATTACAGGGCAATACCAGCAACAAATCTCTTGTAAAAGACTGAAGCAGCCACAGTCACCACATATTAAAAATCCTGGTCATGTAAAAGGAGTCCCAAGCTCCATTTGTAAGACTGAGTCCTCACTCCAGTCAAAACAATGCCTACAGTTCCCTCACAACACACCTGAGAGAGGAGCAGTCCAGTCAAAACAATGCCTACAGTTCCCTTACAGCACACCTGAGAGAGGAGCAGAAGCTGTTATAGACCCTGGGTCTCTCTGAATGATCCGACAACTTCCACTCTCCAACAAACAAAAAAAAACAAAGCCAAATGCCCAGAGTGAGAACTCTGCCTGTGTCCAGAGACTAATCACAGAGGAATGCAATCACAGTACAGACTGACTCTGAAGCAGGTTAGATTGGTTCAAGGACACATTAATATAGCAAAAGAGAAAGTTACTGCAGTTAAAAGGAGTTAGGGAAAGAGAGAGAGGTAGAGACACTTTGGAGAAGAGGCCAGACAGAAGGACAGCAATGCTGCAAAGTTAAGGCTGTCTGGCTACCACTGAGAGAAGGCAAAATGCACAGAGCAGTGGCTGGATGCTACAGCAAGCACCAGTGTGAGAATGGGAAAAACTGTGGGGAAATTGTTTCTTTACCCTCAGCTCTACAGCTCCAGTGGATCAACTCTGATGCTGATGGACGTTGTTTCTTCTTCAGAGTGTCCAAGCATCCCTCCATCTGACAGCACCCCACCCCCAGCTCAGACGTGTTCTCTGTCCTGCGCAGCCTGTCCATGGCACTGCTGCACGACCACCATGCCATTATCTCCTGAAGGGAAACCTGAAAACTCTGTCTGATCCCTTCAACCACAGTCTTTTCTTGCAGGCTTCTCATGTCCCATCTGTGTTTTTTCAACTGCATTCTCCCTCCTCTTCCTCCCAGACACCAGCCCTCCTTGCCCTAAAGAGACCTGTCTTGTTTTGCACTCATGTTTCCCAGATCTTATCTATTATGCTATCTGGATATTTTAATCTGGTTTTAGATTCATTTCAGACTCATTTCAGATATTTCTGAATGACTGATGTAAACACAACACAATGAATCCCCAGGAAAAACAAGCCCATCTTATTTAGCTGATAACTCATATCAAACAAGACACTCAAATTTCCCTCTTCAAATGCTCAACAAAAAGCTGATTATAATCTGGGATGCTACAACCCTTCTTAATGCACTATTCCCATCAAATCTTTCCCCTTAGCGCCCTTTTTCCAGCAAAACACAGGAGTTTATTGGCATCATCTTATGGTTGTTTCTCAAAAAACACCAATACAAAACAACTTCCCGCTCACAAATCATATAAAATAGGACATATTTTTCAATACCAGAGATGGACAGATATTATCTGGAAGCTGAGAGTGGTCCTCTAAACCAAGAAACTCCCTCGGTAACTGCTAAAGTCTTTTACTTTAGTTTGAAGACTAAAAGTTCAGTTTTCCAAGTCAATGCCCTTTAAACTTTACCTATTCCTCAGAAAATTACATCTGAACTCTAAGAAATGCTCCAGGTAGTTACCAGTGTATCCACAGCAATCCAGGATGCTACAAAAAGTATTCTGAGTCTGCTTCTGTTTCTCCTTAACTTAGTTTGGCAATTGATTTTTGGCAATAAAATGTCCTCTCTCTTCAGCTCCTTTATATAATAGTGGCAGTGTATTACAGGCTTGTGTTTCCTCACTGTGTCAAACCTCAGGGACCAATTAGGGATCAAAATCTGAGAGAACACCGTGTGGGAAAACACCTGTGAAAGAACAGCAAGAGTATAATCACACCACGGAGAAAATGAGATTGGGAAGGACCCCTGGAGGTCCAATCCTTGCTAAAAGCAAAGCTGGACAAGGTTGCTTATGACCTTCTCTCAGTAAATGTGGATTATCTCCAAACATGGAGGTGTATCAACTTCCCTGCAGTGCCACAACTTTCTCTTGAGTTTTCATTGTGAATATTTATTTCCTTTTGTGCAGAAAAGATTTACTTTAAGCCATGACCAACACCTCTTGTTCTGAGAGGTCTGGCTCTAACTTGTCTCCAGCTCCCCCTCGGTGGACAGTTCAGGCAGATCCCTCCTCTCGACTTTGTCTTCTCTCTGCCTCTCCTCAGGTGTGATGTGCCCCAGTTCTCTGATAAATGGCTTGTCCCCCACTGGACTCACACCATTCTAACAACATCCTTGGGGTTTTTTTGCACTGTGCACAGTTGTCCCAACACAGTCTCACAAGTGCCAAGCATGAAGAATTTAGTGCCTGGCCAGAACAATCTGTGGATCCAGCCCGGTGTGCAGTGACCCTTCAGTGTCCCAGAGGCACTGCTGGTGTGCTCAGCATGTCCTCCCCAGGAGCCACGGGGCTGTCCAGAGCTGCTCCAGCCTGCAGGAGGGGTTCTCAATCCCATGTGCAGGACAGGGAGGGAGCACAGCCCACTGCAGTGGGTACAGCTGGTCCCCAGCTGCTGAGGTTACTGCCAGAGGCTGAGTTCAAAGCACCAGTGTCAAACAAGAATCACACCATCAGTAAGGTTGGACAAGACTGCCAAGATCATCAAAAAATCATCAACCTTCAACCAAACACCACCATGCCCTCTAAAGCATATTACAAAGTGCCACTGAGATACGGGGTAAGAAATCAGAAGGGTATTGGTGAGGAAATAGACATTTAGATGATGAGTATTGCTTAATATCTGCTGCATTTTGCTATACTCACCATCTGGGAAAGAAAAGCAGGATGTATGAGAACAACATGAAGGAATGCAAGGATGGACGATAAGGAGAAGGACAACCACCAGAGTAGGATGCAAAATATCCCGAACCTCAAGGATACTAAGATAGCAAGACTGTAAATTCCTGGGACTGAGATTAGACTGACCATCCAGCTTGGACTGTGACCAAGGGACCAGCAAGCATGTGCCAGCAGACAGGGTCAGAAGTTTGTTCTCCAAAAAAAGGCTTCTTTACTTCCTCCTTATGACCACTGAACAAACACCAGAAATGACTGTGCAGGCGTAAAGGACTGATAAGATAACTAGCCTATGGAAGTGGAAGAGTGTAGCCCTAGTTTAATGTTTTCATTTATGGGAAATTCCTTTCCCAGGAAAACTTCTATAAACAGAGATGTTTTTGTAACTGTACCTATGTTTATCTATTCTTTCTCACAGAAGAAGTTTTTTGACAAACATCTGTTTTGACCAATGTAATTGAAAAAGTTTGCCTTTGTTTCACCAACCAAATTGGTCTGTGTAAAATACTATATAAGAGAGTCACATCTCAAAAAATAAACTTCATTTTTCTAACCTTCTGATCGGGAGTCGTTCCATTGTTTGATGCTCAACAATGACAGAACAGGGTGGAGCTGGGGAATGAATATGCATGGGGGGTACTGTGAAACTTAATGCGTATGTAACTTTTAGAGGATAAAAGAGAACGCAGCAAAAGGGTTGGTGCACACATCTTTGATGGAGCTATCCTCCCTGCGTCCAGCTGCTGAATAAAATACATACCTGCTTTAAAACTCATTTGCTTTGAGTTTTGGAGTTCGTCTGCATATCACCACATCTGCTCAGTTTTTGAACATTCCAGGGATGGCGACTAGAGTATTAAACCACCCTTTGGTTTTATTGTTTTCTCTTCAATATTAGAAATAAAGTGACTAATGTGGATTCCTAAAGCAAAGACCTAAAGTGAGGAGGAAACACACCCTTGTAAGAACTCATAAGCCAAGTTCATTTCTAAGTCAGTGAGAAGGAGTACCCCAGATCCTTATTTAAATTGGGACTCACTCATCTCAATTAGCTCACCCGTAGTTGTGGAGAGGAGGAAAGGACAGTCATTATCAGTTCTGCAGAATCAAAACTCCACATTTGACACTTAATACTTTCCCTCTTCCTGAGGGAAGCAATTCAGAGGTTGGGTTTAATTTCTTCACTGCACACCGAGAACAAATAAACAAAATCACCAGTAACCATTTAGTATGGGAGGAAAGACAGGGACTCCAAGCTGCCACAAGACTGAGAGATGGGACTTCAAAGAAGGGGTGCAAAAGTAATCCAAACACAGAGCCTTAAGTCTGAGCTTGAGCAAAAATAGGTCGGAGTTTGAGGTGAAGTTAAAGTTTATTGAAGTCTAAGCGTGAAGTCTAAGTTGAAGCCATTGAAGTCAGGGTGAAAGGAATTGATGTCAGGTATTACTCTCACAGTACAGTGTTATATACTTGTTACAGCTCAAAATAGGCCACAGCCCTAAACAATCACAAGGTTTTTCCCACAAACTACGGACAGCTTATTGTTCGCATTGTTTGGCAGCTTTTACAAAATTACATGGTTTTAAAGACCTTGACAGTTACATATGCAACTCTCTTCCTTGCTCTTTTTCATATCTGTGGTCTCTCTGCACCACGGCCTGTACCCAGCCAAGGCTAAGAGATCTCGATTCACAAGCTCCACTGTGCCCCCTCTTCATCTCTTATCTGTTCTTCCATACCAAGCTACAGCCCATCTCTTTGTTTGTAACATGTTTTCCTCTAGTTTGCTGATGTTGCCAGACCTAATTATATACCAATAGAGCATGATGTTTGGTAATGAGGAAGTTCTGATGTAGGAGTGGGAAGTCCATGGTGATATGTGTTTCCAGCAGGTTCACGTGTCATTCTGCCAGTTGTTAATCCATGGTCTGGGCCAGGGCTCATCACACTCAGCTCATTTGTCATCCGTCTGCCATGGTTCATTTGAGCTCAGGATGTGCTGCTCTTGCTCTGTTCTACCCCTTTGCCTTACCATCATACAGCAAATGCGTGCAATGGATGGATGCAATTGTATTTTGACTTGCATTGTATGTCATTAGAGGGCTTAAGCCTTCACAGGTGTATGCACTCACGTTACAGCAGGTTGGGCAGGACTGCCACTTGCGAAAGTTAGTTCTCTGTGAACTTCTCCAACGTGGTCCTGTCTCCCACGGGAAGAACCCCACAACTTAACCGAAGAAACTCCTCTCCCTAAGAGAACTGAAAAAAGATTTTTTGAAGAGGCAAACAGAAAAAACCTTGATGTTTTGTCTCCCTGTGTTGTCAGTGGGAAGGAAAGAAGGGCTGGGGGGTGGGGAAAAAGGTGTTTAAATGTTTATTTTAGTTCTCATTATCCACTTTTAATTATGTTAACAAAGTTTTCTTTATACTTTTTAAGTTTTGAGCCTGTTCTGCCCTTAAAATGTTTCTTCCCAATCCATACCTCAACTCATAAGCCCCTTTAGTTGTTCTTTCCCCCTCCTCTTCTCAGCTATAGCAAAAGAAAATGAGTGAAGAGTTTTTTCATAAGTGCCTGGCATTTAGCCAGTGTCAAACCATGACAACACTCACTGCACAAAAACTGTGAAAAAACTAGTAGGGTGCAAGCTAATCAGTGGTGATCAGGTNAAAACGAAGGTCGTCGGGATCCTGGCTTTGGGACGCGAGTCCCCGGGTCCCCAGGGCCCTGAATAAAGCACCGCATAAACTGACACTCTGTTAGTTTGTGTTCTTATTCGGCTATCGGGCAGCAATAGGAATTTGTCACTTCTTGCAGTTACATCTACTGCTGGTGTTGTGACTCACTGAGAGTGAGATGTCACATCACAGATCTCCAGCAGCCACCAGTGTGAGGAATCCTGGGAGTACTGTTAGGAAAACTAACCCACAAATGCCAGAGGTTTATGTCCAAAAAGGAAACAGAGGAGTCCTTTTACTTTATTCGAATGAAGGGAGAGGCCATGGGGCATTTCCCCTGGGGTCTCTNTGGCACCAATGCAGAACCTTCCCAGCTCACGTTCTCTGTGCCCACAGGGCCCAGTGTTGCCCCCCTGTCTCTTACTGGGGATTCACTGTCAAGTGTGCACAAGTTGTCAATCCAGTCAGTGCCCAGAGATATCGTGGCACAGCTCTTCAGCAGGTTTAGGTACTGTTCTTCTGTCAGCTGCTCACTGGTGGTTCTGTGAAGGCTCATCTCACACAGTTATTCCCACTGTCCTACTGACCACGTCCCGTTACATTCGGCTCTGTAGGAATGCACCCCACATCTAAGTAAATGTTTTCTTTATAGGGAAAGGTTTGGGACTCACCCCTTGTACTTCTTACAAGGTAAAAGGCCCAGAAACTTCTTTGCTGTCTTGACAGTAATTGGCTCAATGCCAAGGGAAAAGCACCTTGGACCCTCTATTTGCCAGTCAAACCTTGTGTCCCTTTCTATTGGCAGTTGGCCAATAGATCCATCCACAGTCATTAAGTAGAAAAGAACAGAGAACAAAGGGGTCCCGGGCATATGTTTTTGGGGCGTTCTCGAGATGTTGTAGCAGGTGTATGAACATGTTTCTACACTGTGCACGGCTTCTTTATTGTTTTTGTATTATTTTCTTTCTGTTATTAAAACCCTTTTGCTTTTTCAAGACATACTCGACTGTGCCGTCTCACTAATTATTTTAAGCCATTTCTCTGCAAAGGCTGGACCCTCAGAGTTATTGGGGAAGAGGAAACCCCAATACGGCTTTTCGACCCAAGACTGAGGCAAGGGGGTGACACCTGTGTGACAACTACAGCCACTGCCACCCCACAGCAGACTGCTAAAAGGAGGCAGTCCACCAGCACAGGCTAGTGTCTGTCGTTGTTGCCTGCAAAAGGACACTTTTGTGATTTGTGCATATTCCTTCATGCTTCCAGCCTGGAGGACAAGAAAAGTTACAGTGGCAAAAAGACACTAAATGGAATATATCAGTATTAGCAGGAAAATAGAGAGGTCCAAGAGCAATGTAACTCTGAGAGAAAACACGCGTAAGAAAGGGAAATAGAATGACTCTACAGCTGTTCCTATCTTAGAGCAGAGAGCTGTAAGCAGATGGGAACAAATTTACATTTGACTGCAAGCCGTGGGGCTTTCATGTACTGCCTCTGAAATCCAAATTTTCCCCAGAGTTTAGCACAACGCTGAGCAGCGTCTCTATAAGATCTGCAGCTTGCATTTTTCTTGGTGTCTCAGAATAACCAGGAAGAAATTAGAATCAGGTCAGGACAGAAGCAGGTAATTGCTATTGTATGGGAGAGCAGAGAGTAGCAGAGACAGTCTCTGTGCTGGCAACTCGGCGCAAAAGAGGCAATTACTCCTGGTATGACCTGGCACATCAAATCTTTCTTCTGCTGTACCCTGGGCCTGTTGGAAGGTTTTCTCTGGGAGAGAATTGAGCTGACCCTCAAAGGACTAGCAGGGAGAAACACCCATTAACCCAAGGTAGGTTAATGACCGATTGAAGAGGAATGATTGCCCAGGGCAAACCAAATGGGGATTGTCCCCTCCTAAAGTTGGTTTGGAATGCACAAAAGGAGAGATTGGCAATTCAGAAATCCACAAATGAAATAAGACCTTTACAGGAGTCAATGAAAAGCATTGTGGAACAACTAGGAAAGAAACATTCACAGTGAGCTGCTGAGCATGAAGCACCTCTGGTGGAAAGGGAAATTTAATCTGTTGCTTCAGTTGGTCGTCCAGGAGGTGGATGAGCAAAATTAATCACTTAAAAACTACCTAGAAACAAAGAATTGTGAATGATGGGACATCAATTTAAGATGCCCCAGACCAGAGTGGGTTGGTAAATCTCTGTACTCCTCTGATGAATTGGAAAAGCTTACACAGAGTTATCCACGGGACAAAGTAATACATAAGTTGTCGCGGGGGTGTTCTCGCCCGGAGCGATCTTCCACCAGTGACCCGGCCACCCTGTTCCCGCCGACACTGGGACAGGTACGGTTCGGTCTGCAGGCAGACATCACTGATCCTGTGGGCTCTTTGCCTTGCCCAGCAGATCCACTCCCGAGCAATACCGACGACGGTGCAAGGAGTAAAAGGGGGTCTCCGTGAGGGATTATCTGAACGAGTTTATTAGAGGCCTGGCTTGACCTCCTTAACCTCGTGACATTTTGCCTCCCGGAGCGAGCAGCAGAGCATGAACATTAACTTTTATAAGGGGAGGGACAAGGGGCAGGAGGTAAGGAAGAGCCAATGGGAAGGATCCAGGGAATGTCCGAGGGATGAGGGGCATCCCTGGGATCCAATTCCCTCAAGGGGGTAGGGAATTCCCTGAGATTCAGCCAACCACTCGACGCCCAGCCGAGAGCTTTCTGGAAGCTAGGCTGGGCCCCAAGATGACAGGCATGCCTCCCGGGGAGGGGAGAAAGCAAGGGATACATTATAGGGGAGGAG
>VYZR01055973.1:15719-27271 GCA_013400675.1 Oxylabes madagascariensis | reverse complement strand
ATTTCTCAAATTAAAAAAAAAAAATACTACTGGCAAAATGCATTTTACAATTTACTGTTGAACTGTTCAAGAAGCAGCTCTTCATTGAGCAGCATGGCACAGGGCCAGAATGAGCTATTTCAAAAATCACTGTTAGGCATATACCAATTTGATACACAGGATTTAGCAATACGGATGAGAATGACTGTCTGTATGTGATCATGTCCTGTTAAATCTTAACAGTCCCTCACTGTACACTCATCTTCAGCATGAGGCAACTTGTTCTTAGACAACTAAATTTGTTTTAAAGAAGGAAAAAAATATCAGGGTGGATAATAGCATGTTTTATTTGCTTAGTTTACTTATTTTGTTTTGGAAATAAATTTTCAATGGGTAGTTCAAAGCATAAAATGATGAGCTATTGAAAAGGTTTAAGAAAGAAAATGTTATGAGCATACTAGAGAAAGAAGTGTGAGTTGTTGGTTAGCCTTTCCTGTCTTTTCTGCCTCCACTTTCTCTTCTTCAATGAATAATGTGAGGGCTTACAATAATGGATCTGTACAATATGCAATATGCATCCAGAACAGTAATACATTTAACTGGAGTCCTACGATCACCAGATCTAAGATTACACCAATACAGGTATCAAAATGTTGTGGGGTTTTTTTGATTTTTTGTTTTGGTTTTTTGTGTATTTTGGGGGGTTTTCTGTTTGTTTTTCAGGTTCTTTTTTTTATTACATAACATTTGATGAAACTTAAGAGCAAGTTATTAACTGATACGGCTCAAGAAATAATGTGCAGTCTTGGAGCATTTGTGACTAACTCCAAAGATAAGTGGGTAAAGATAAGAATAAGGTTAAACCTAGATGAGCTAAAGAGATGGCCTGTGAAACCAGACGAACAAGACTGTTAAATAGGGTACATTTAGTTGGATGCAAATCTCTCAATGACGCAAGAAGCACCACCTAGGAAAAACTTCCTAGATCACAAATGAAATTATAAGGTACTGCTAACAAATACTCCTTCATTTAGACACCTGACATGATTTCAGTTAGCATTTAAGGCATGAAACAGGCTCACTAAAACTCCCCCACTTACCAAAATCATAATTCATTAAATTATATGCACACACTATGTCCCATCTACAGGTAGTTTTTACAGAAGTATACCTATGTATGCTGTGTCTGTGACAAACACATATACTGCTACAATCCTAATAAAGACACAATTCTAGTAACTTAAATTACTTTTACCTACATAGCTTGTTTTCCTATACATACCTGAAGAAACTACTATTGAATGCATATATACATTAGTATAACCAGAGACATGCTGTTGGGGTTGTATCATCTTCAATTACAGCTAAATGACATCACTTTGGGGTATTTAAATCATTACTCACATGAGTAATACCTAATAATGAGAAGAGTGCCTGTGAAATTAACTTGCCAGTGAAAGAGAGAAGGATAGAGTCTGGAATCAAGTCCAATAATTTAAAATGCAGTTCTTCAGCTGTGAAGTTGTATTTCATAAGCACAACTGAGTTAGCTACAGACTCTTTCCATTGACCTCGAGAGCAATACCTCCTGGGAGCACCTCAGCTTTTCTACCCAGTATAGAAATTTCCAACACACTGGAGGAAAAGTATACCTTTTTTCTTATTGTTTCATTTGATTTGCAGCTCACCAACAAAATTAATTTTCAATTAATATTAATTATATATTCTTTGAAAGGTCTGAGGAGGACATCCATGATTAGACAGTCACCTATATTTGTAACACAAAGAAAAACTGTATCTATATGCATGTACATATATATAACCTACATTTCTTTTTCAGAACTGCATATTAATTCTCATGTTCTGTCAGTATGATATTGACATAAAATATATTGGTTTTGGCATTAGTTTCCGATGACATTTTAAAGGTCATCCTTTTTCTGTAGGAAAAACATACAGAAAATCTTAAGAGAAAGAAATACTTGTACTCTGAACCTACAGGTCTGCAGTTGATGAACCTATGACTTCAGTTTGTCCATGTTTTGATCATCTGCAACCTATGTGAAGATTGAAGACTGTGCATGACTATCACCAAAGCCCCCCAGCATTGCTGGGATATGCTGCTGGAGCACCCCCACACAGACAGCCCTTTCAAAGATGATGTCTCTTGGCTGACTCTTCTGGAACAGCTTGGCCAGGTATGAGCTGTGAGTGCAGCTGTGTGGTGCAGCACTGGAAGTACTGTCAGAAAAAGCTGTACTCTTTGGTGAATTTGACTTGTTGGTTTTGTGAAGGAATGACAAAAGCTGCCAATGAGAACTGGGAGTAACACTGCAGCACACTGATTTCTGTTTTCAGGAAGTGCTGATGAGGCTTTTCATTCAGAGCTCTCACCTTCCCTGCTCTCAAGAGGTCATGTAGTACTTCCATACAGTTTACAGTATTTACTACAAGAGAAGTGTCCAGCATCTGCCTGCCCAGGCCTTCCTGATCACAGATGTACATGACAATGAATGTCTAATAAATCAGATATGGAATTTCAAAATCTTTCGCTTGTAATGTTCCCACAAGATCTCAGACATTACAAAAATCTTGAAAATTTTGTCTAACGAGAATTTTTGGAATTGCTTTAGGTTAATTCAGTCATCTAGAAGCAACTAGGTTGATATCTATATGATATTTTTAAGATAATTAGATTACCAATGACAACTTGGACACAATAAAGAAATTTGGCCAAAGAGCAGAACTTCTGACACTTCATCCAAACATTTTCACTGTGATATAGTCAAAAATAAATGATGATAAAAGGAAGTAAGCACTTAAATCTGTGGCTCAAGGTATGTCTCTGCCTGGGCCAGGATTTGCAAAAACACAGTGCAGACCATCACAGTAATCTATAGATTGATACAGCCTGAACTACCTTTCAAAATTGTTTTTTCTTCAGAATGTTTTGACTGCAGTCTTTAATCCACAATTGTTGCATAAAATTACAACAATAACTTATATTGTGAATAGTTGACTAGTGTTTAATAGTTATGAAAGTTACCTGTTGACTTGAAAGCCAGGCCAGAATATTATCTGTGACATCTAATATTCTGCTTAGTAAAAGGCAGATCCTACAAAATACTGACCAGGGCCTGTTGGAAGCAAGTCACCTCTCACCTGGGGCCAAAGTAAAGCCAGCACTTTGCAGGATCAAATCTGGTAATGATCTGATCCTGCACATCAAAAGAGGGATTTTAAGAAAGGAGTTAAACAGTTTCAAAGACAGTACCTTTGAATGATAAACAATTTTTTGGGTCATATGCCTTTTTAAATATATCCTTGCATTAAACTAGGCTAGAAAATGTTTATGAAAATATCCCCACACCAAAATAAAGCAGTCATAGCTTGAAGTAAAATATACAGAAGACTGTTTCTAGGTAGAGTTGAAACACAAGATTTCTTTTAAAAAGGGAAACTTTACAGACCTTGTTCTGCATCATTAAGCTTTTAGGCATGCTGAATAGAGCATGATGGATTTGTTTTAAGTTGCTGGTAGGATTTAATTTTGATACAGTTCAAGGGGCCTCATCAAAAGAACGAATCAAAGACAGAAAAAAACAAACAAACAACCCGTTAACCGGGAAAATCATCAATTAATAAAAAAGGAAAGATATAAGAAGGTCCCAACACCTTTCACCACTGGCTGAAAATATCAGATTAAATTGTAGTATTCCTGGGGCATATTGTTTGACGTGATTAGAATATAATTTGTTAAACAGAATAGAGCTTTTATTTCAAACACTTTTTTCCTGAGTATCATCAATGGATTAAGGTTTGGGTTTGTTTAAAATAAATGAATAAAACATGCCATCATTTAAATGATGATCTTTTTGTGGTTATTTTTCTTTAAAAGAAGTCAATTAGGTGTGGGTTACAAATAGCTGTAGGGAAACTGAAGCTCATATCTTCAGTGTATGTTAAATTAGTCTTCTTTAAAAAAAACCAACTTCATATTATTCTTTTCTACTTTTTTTAGAGAAAAAATACAAATATTTGTTTAAAAAAAAAAAGAAAAACCAATTTTTATATCTCTCTGAGGCAAGTTCTAACTCTTTCTGTTTCTTGAGGAAATAAATAAAAAGCTTTTCAGAAAGACTCCTAAAAAGACTGCCCAAGGGGAAGGGAAGGAAACACCTAAAAACATCACATTACCAAGTGCTGAGGTAATCAACTACAATCTGAGAAATGTCAAACAGTGGTATTCATCTACTCAAAGATTTTGCTGATCAAGTCCATAACTGCCATTTACAATCACTAACTAAAATATGGAATATACTTGTGGATATAAACAAGAGGCAAATTAGTATTGGAAAGCTGGGTTTAATAATCCTCTAAAAGAGTCCATCTGTTTTATAAAGACCCCTTTTTCCTTGATCTCTGACATGTATGCCTAATATAGACAGCACTGGATTTTTTTTTTTTTTTAGCATTTTTAAACACCCTGCTACTATAAACTCTACTCACAGTATATCTGATCTGAGTGTTTCTCTCAAGTTTCAATTATGTAAGCACTGAGGGGCAATAAAATTTCACAGAGGTTTAGCCTGCTTTAGAGTAAGTATTATAACATCAGACAAATATAAACGTAATTCTTTTAGTACTGATGTTCAATAGCACTGGCTACTTCTTATTTTTCTGATTTTTGCAAATATTTATCATATTATCACTGGAATAGCTGAAGTATATTGAAAGTGCTTTCATGTGTGATACTGGAGTCCGGTTTTGTTTTCCTGCTTAAAACACTAGAAAATCACATTGTTTGCACTAAATATATGACTAATAACCTAAAAAACTGGGTGATTTTCAGGTATGAAAGACTAAAATAATTTATAGTATGTGTTTCCAATCCACTATGGTGAAGGGAAAAAAAAGCCCACCATTGACTACACCCTTCTCACAGATAGAGGTCACTAATGGACTGGATTTGAATCTGCCTAGTGAAAGCCTGAAAGTTACATGAAAGTATCCTAGACAAAAATGAACTCATTTTGAGATTAAAGAGGTAACAGAAATGATTAAGAAATAAAGCTCTCACCTTCCTGGAAACAGTATTATCTTTAATGTGTCTTCTTTCTAGTCCTTTAAATAGAAAGTTCAGTTCAGGACAAGCCTGATAGTTGTACTTGTCTCAACTCCTTTTTGTTTTCTTCACTTGGTAAAACTATGTCTCTCCTTCTTTGCAGTGGGAAGGGTAGGGAAGTCAGCCCTAATGACATCCCACATTTTAGGTACTTCTATTTTAAGCAGTTGAATGCGAGCACATTCTTGATTCTTGAAGGAAAGCATAGCCTATGTAATGCAGATTCCAACTGGAAGGGTGTAGGGTTGCGCAAAGGAGATACATCTACATCCTAAATCAAGCTCTCCAGCAGGCCAGGATATAAATGTGACTTGCAACAGTGGCTCAAATTAGATCCAGACTTCCCCAAGCCAAACATAGATAACATCACCTTACACAAAATATAGGGTTGTACGTGTGTGTGAGAAGCGACTCTTAGGAAAGCTGGGTGCATTCCAGCACCACTTCTTGCTAAAGCCTTGGACTTTGGAAAATGCTGATGACTGTTCTAGTCACAGGTAGTTTTATAGACAGTGTATTTGCACAGTGCTCTGCCTTGTTTTACCTACAGTACTCCAGGCCTGAACTCTCTTAACTGCCTCGCTACCATATCAGGACACAGAACAACCATTTAAATAGCTTCTTGAAATCTCTCCTCATGTAATTTTCAAAAACAAGATCAACACTAACATTCTAACATCACTTTTGTCACACAGAAATAATGACTTCAAAATCACATCTGTTATGTCTTTTTTTATTACGCAATGTTTAGATCTTTTTCATTACACAAACTTTTTGTCTCAGTGATAACATTGCATATATTGACTCTTTCAAAGAAGAAAGCAAAGAGAGGTAGATAAAGATATAGGTACAGTAGCTTTTAAGAGTTTTGAAAAACATGCCAGGATGAACTTTTCACCTTTCAAAAAACACATATATTGAAAATCAATTCATTAGCTTTGTCTTAAATTACAAATATGTAAAGGTCTTTCTTTGGAGAAAGACCATGTCAGTGAATCAAGCAAGGAATTAAGTCCATAGAAATTTGTGGGGGGGTTTGTATGGTTAGTTGGGTCTATTAAACCCAAGCACTGATCAATCCCAACCTCTAAACTGGTTAAATTTCTCTGCAAGCACTGTAAAGTTAGTTACAGTAAATAAACCTCTCTTTAACATACACCCTGACTTTCAGAGAGAGAGAGAGAGGGAGGGGGGGAGAGGGAAGGTATGAGAGAGGGAGAGGGAGGTAGAGAGATCTGACTTGCTTTTAGTATGTTGTCCTGCTCCTCGTATAAGGAAGCTCTCCCTTTCTATTTGGCTGAACACTGCATTGCAAAAAACAGCATCTGAAGAAATATAATCAGTACCTTCCACACACAGTGCAGGAATTTACACGGATTTGTGCCTTGGATTTATTAGCTTATTGTAAGCCTTAAAACAGATTTCCTCCATTAAAATTAATTAAAAGCTCCTGTTGACTGCTTCCCACTCTGAAAAGAAGGTGGAGAATCTTATTCTCTTAACTTTGCTGATTGTTTATTTATCTTTTATGGGGTTTTATATCCTATTCAAGGGAGGTCTTTTCAGCTGCTTGACTTCCTTTTGCGATCTGCTATTTTTTGTTCACACACCATCCCCACGCACCCAGCCCCCCGCAGTATTTATTCCTATTTTGTCAGATCCGTGTCTAACTCGTCAGCTCTCCGAGCCGCTCCTTTGTATCCCGAAGTCTTGCTCCGATTCCCTTAACCTCGCCCCCACCCACTCACCGCCAGCCCCGCTCCGGAGGCTGCTGATGGGGGGATCCGCTGGATCCTCCTGCCAGGCGCAGCTCCCGACTCTCCCCGCAGATTCCTGAACACTCGGCAGCGCCGAGCTGAGCCGACTACCCCTTCCGAGCAAGGNCCCTCCGCCCGGCGCCGCTGCCGGCCGGCCCCGCGGGCCCGTTCCCCGCCGGCCGCCGCCGCTCCGAGCGACCCCCGCGCCTCCCGCGCCTTCCTCCGCCCTCACGAGGCGGCGGCATCGTCCTACCCCCTGCTCCGCCGCCTCCTCCTCCGGCGCGCAGCCCGCGGCTCTGGCATTCCCAGCGCACTTTCTCTCCTCGGTTCGCTCTCTTTCCCCCGCCGCTCCTCCTTCTCCGGTAAAAAAATAAACGTGAGGGAACCGCGGCTACGCTTGGTCTTGGGGTTNGAGAGAGAGAGAGGGAGGGGGGGAGAGGGAAGGTATGAGAGAGGGAGAGGGAGGTAGAGAGATCTGACTTGCTTTTAGTATGTTGTCCTGCTCCTCGTATAAGGAAGCTCTCCCTTTCTATTTGGCTGAACACTGCATTGCAAAAAACAGCATCTGAAGAAATATAATCAGTACCTTCCACACACAGTGCAGGAATTTACACGGATTTGTGCCTTGGATTTATTAGCTTATTGTAAGCCTTAAAACAGATTACCTCCATTAAAATTAATTAAAAGCTCCTGTTGACTGCTTCCCACTCTGAAAAGAAGGTGGAGAATCTTATTCTCTTAACTTTGCTGATTGTTTATTTATCTTTTATGGGGTTTTATATCCTATTCAAGGGAGGTCTTTTCAGCTGCTTGACTTCCTTTTGCGATCTGCTATTTTTTGTTCACACACCATCCCCACGCACCCAGCCCCCCGCAGTATTTATTCCTATTTTGTCAGATCCGTGTCTAACTCGTCAGCTCTCCGAGCCGCTCCTTTGTATCCCGAAGTCTTGCTCCGATTCCCTTAACCTCGCCCCCACCCACTCACCGCCAGCCCCGCTCCGGAGGCTGCTGATGGGGGGATCCGCTGGATCCTCCTGCCAGGCGCAGCTCCCGACTCTCCCCGCAGATTCCTGAACACTCGGCAGCGCCGAGCTGAGCCGACTACCCCTTCCGAGCAAGGCTCACCTCCAAGGGTCCCGTTTGTCCGCACCACCTCCCAGGCAGGACGGCGGGTGCCGCTCCCGCGGGCGCTCTGCCGGTGCCCTGCCCAGGGGTAGCGCTCGGCTCTCCCCTCCCCGCGCTGGGGGCCGGGCTCGGCACCCTCCCGGCTCGGCAGCGAAACGCGGCCGGGGAGCGGAGATCGGTGCAGCTGCCAGCTGCGAGTCCCGCTCCCGAGCCACGGGCTGGCGCAGAACAGCCCGGGGAGCCTGCGAGCACTTGCCGCCGGCCATTCATAAATCCGTACTTGTGTGTGCCCGGCGCCGCGGACACGGGGCTCTAACGAGGCTGAGGCGGTATTTCTGACACAGCCCGATCCCGGCTCCTCAAGTTTGCCATCTGGGAGAAGGCAAAGGGCACCGCGGCTTTAGATCGCCCGGGGCTAGAATTACCAGAAAGGAAAAGAGTGAGAAATGAAATCCCAACTGTACCTGGCGGTGTCTGGGAATCCCTCGCCGGCACCGATCGTAATCCCCCTCCGCGCCTCTGGCCCCCCACACCAAAACNTTTTTTTTTTTTTTTCGTCTATTTCTGTCCTCTGGAAATGATGAAAGGATCACATGAGGAGCAGGCACGGCGACCCCGGACACTTGTAAGTCGGAGAAGGCATCGGACACATGTATGCAAGTATATGTGTGAGCGTCTGTCTGGCTCTCTGCAAGTCCTGCGCCTGCCTCCAGCCGGGATTGCAGGCTGATCTTAGCAGCAATGATGCCTCACATCTCACTATTCCCTGCTAATGTAAGTCGTGCCTTTTTTTCCTCCCTGCCTGACACCCCAGGGAGATGTTTACAGTAATGAATTCAGTTGATAGCCATCTCTCTCTCTCTCTCCTGGAGTCCCTCCCACATTTCTAGTTTAAAGAATGCTTGGAAGGCAGGGCTGCAACCTAAAGCTTTCCAAGAGGCAAAGTCAGGCTAGATTTTCTCTTTTTCTTCTTTCCTTATTTCCCTCCCCGTCCCCCCTGTCCCCCCGTCCCCCGCGGCTGCTTTTAACCCCTAGGTTGCTGAGGACAATTGAGCGAGCTTCATCCGTTCGGACTCGCCCTCTGCCCCGCTTTCAGCAATGGGAGCCGAGCGGGCGGCGCTGCCGGGGGGTGTAGGGGCTGCGCAGACCCCGACCCTGCCCTGCCTCACCGGCGAGCTCGCCGCCCGGCGCTGCGGGGGGAAGGTGCGGGTATCGCCGTCCTTGGCGGGACTGCCCCGGCTCGGCTGCTCCGGGGACGCTCGGAGTGTATCGGACACTATCGGAAGGGAAGCCGGGAAGCGAGCTGAAGAAGTCCCCGAGCGGCGGTTCTGGGAGATGCCCTCGCTAGCAATAATTACAGCCGTGCTCTCCACCAACATGGCGATATTTCATGTGCAGCCGCCGACAAGCCCGCCTCCCCCACCTCCTTTTTTTCCTTTCCTTCCTCCCTTGTGAACTTTTAGATACGCAGTATCAGTGTTCAACAAATACAACACAGAATAAAAGAATCTCTAACCCTCAGGGAAGAGACGGACCTCCTCTAGTATTCTGTCTGATTTTCATCATCAGTCTTAAAGACTTAAAAACCTCTGGAGAAACCGCCTTTTGCCCTAAAGCGGTAACAACACCCACTCTCCCCCAACCCCCCTGTTTCTCCTGTACACATTCAGTGCGTGTGCATATGAGTGCGTGTGTGTGTGTGTGTGTGTGTGTGTGTGTGTGTGTGTGTGCATGCCGGGCTGTCTGTGCTTGTTTCGGAGTAACCCTTCCCCCGCCGTCCAGCTCCTAGGACTGCCTTGTCCTGGCAAGTCCACTTAAAGGGAAAGGTACCGAGAAGCACTTGAGCGATAGGATACAGCCGTCAAGGTAGGACGTGGGGTGTGCGAAGAGAATTAGCCTCAAACTCCTACATTAGTAAAGAAAACGCACAGCACAGCTTTTGCTGAGAGTTACTTTAAGAAAGGGGCTGAGGAGGGATGGAGGAGAGGGAGCTGATCAATGCCATGTGTCGAGGAAACAGAAAAGGGAACCGAAGTGCCTCGGGGTTGGCTTCCCCCTCACCCCTGGCTGCTCAGTGCCTTCTATTTGCTCGGCCGTACCTCAAAAGCTGAATCACTCGCTATTAGCCCCGCGCCGCCTTCGCCCTTCGCTTGGCGGGGCTAACCCACTCACGACTTCAAAGGCTCAATAAAGCCGTGCCGAGGAGCCCCGGCGAGGGTCAGCCCAGCCGCCGTGTGCTCGGCGCAGCTCCTGCCCCCGCATCGCCCTGCCCTCCAGCCCTGCCCTCCGAGGGGGCTCCGGAGGCTCCCCGCCTGTGGACAGTCCGGAGCCGAGCCCGCCGAGCCGCCTGCTCGCTCGGAGAAGGACTGGTGCCCTCACCTACGCGGAGTGATGGGGGTGGGGAGCGAGCGCGGACGGGAAAACGCAGGTAGCCAGCATTTCTCAGGGGACCCAGCATTTCTCAGGGGACCCAGCAAGAGGAAGGGAGTTAAGGACGAGACCCCGCTTCCCTCCCTGCTTTACGCCCCCGGGATGGAAGGGCGGCAGCCCGGGGCCCTTCGGCCGGACGGGGAGAAGAGGGTGTGACACCGGTCAGTCCCGCGGTCCGAGCTGCGTCCCCGCCTCGGAGCACGGGCTGCTCTGGAGTCGAGTCTGCTCGCAGCTGCCAGCTGGTCCCGAGGGATGAGAGATCAGGAGCCCCGTAGAGTACAAAGGCAAATGTTCTAGGCATTTTTTGACTTTTAAAGATCTTTCTTTCTTTCTTTCTTTGCCCCTGCATACTTTTCAGACCTCTTATTTGAACATGAATTACATCTCTCTCATGAAGCTGATGGACAGCCAGTGCATTTTCTGGCGTAAAAAAACCCTCTCTTTCTCATGTTTAGTCCACCTGTCCCTCTGTTTTCCACGTCCCCCATGCTAGCAACCTGTCGTCAGCACAGAAGGCCATTGTCGATCACAGGTATTTCTGTCCTGTGCCCCTAATCAGGGAGGGAAGTGGGAATGTTAAAAACTTCTGCAAGGCTGTAGGTAGTTGCCCTGCCCCGCAGTCTCAGAGGGATTAGGCGGGATTATTCTTGTTCCTCTCCCTGTCCCTGGACCCTCAACCAGCCTATACTTCAAATCAGTGAACGGTACTCAGGACACGTTTTGGTCAAATCGAGATCGTGTCAATCCAGAAAGTGACTTAATCAGGCGTTACCTGCTCCTGCGGAAGTGGGTTCCTCCTCGGCAGGTCACCCAAAGCCCACCGGGTCCGGCAGGTTGAAAGGGGAGAAAGTGGCTGAACAGCTGGGCTCCAGCATGGTACTGTTTTAAGGATCACCACGGAGGTCTCTGTTTTCCATAGCTGCCAATGGTCACCAACACCCAAGGTTGCTCTCAAGGAAAGGAGGAAAGATATTATCTTCCCAAACTGCTCTCCAGCCGGTCATTTGACCCTGACACCCACCGATGACACTGAAGAACACCCCGTTGAGCGGCTAAACGCCTCGCAATTTCCTGTCTTCTCTTCCCGCGGGCGGCCCCGGCGCACCGCCGCCGAGCGATCTTATCGCCGTGCG
>VYZR01055972.1:0-13390 GCA_013400675.1 Oxylabes madagascariensis | reverse complement strand
AAAAAAAAAAAAAAATAAAAAAATTACTGTAGGAATATGAAAATAAAACTGGATCATTTAGTTCAGTATCCTGTGTAGAATGGGGGCAGTGGAAGGCAACATGGAAGTACAGGAACAAGGTAAAACCTTAGTGATTGTTCACACGAATACTCCGATTTGGAGCTTGGGAGCTTTCTGACCCAAAGCTGCCCTCTGTGTAGTGCCTCTATGTGGATTTTATTTATGAAGGTTAGTCTAATGAGGTCTTCCTGAACCCTTCTAAACTTTTAGCAGTCAGTGTTTTGTGTCAGGAATTTTTTCAGCTTATCTTGCATAAGGAATTATCTGATCCTGCCAACTGTTGTTTGATTATTGTAAGGGAAGAGGCAACAAGCTCTTGACCAGCATCTTCTGTCTCCAGGCTAGTCACGGTGCTGCAGAGCTCTGTTGTTCCTCTCCCTCCCAAAGCCATCATTTTCAAGAGGTGCGTTCTGGTAGTTCTTAGTACAAAATGCTTTCCATACATTAGATTGCAGCAGTGGTATGATCAGATCTGTTAAAGCTGGTGGAACTCAAAGCTGGTCTGTAAGGTTTGTTTCAATTCCAAAGACTTTTTTGTGTGGGTCTTTTTATTGTTGTTGCATCCAAGTGCTCCACTTGAGCTTGGTTATTCTGAGCTGTGGACAGACATGCATGAAATAGAACTGAACTTCATCTCATGTTTCAATTCACAGTTCTGTAAATGGGATGTTTTCTAAGTTAAAGACTTCTGGATTGTTGTGAACATTATATTAAAATACGTGGTACCTGAAACACTTGGACTTACAGACTAGTGAGAGCTTTTGGGAAATGGAGGAAGGGAAATATGGCAGGAAGCAAGAATTGTGATACTGATTGTTCAGCTTACTAAGCCTCTAAAACATTCACAGACATTAAAAAAAGGAACTTATGAAGTAACATCTATAATTGTAAGGAGGAGAGAAGCCTTGTACCAGTTTTATTTGTACTTCTAAGAGTCCATTTTGAAACAACACATCCAGTGGGGAAACCATTTGTGCAGTCAGAAACTTGTTGCCATCACACAGTTTCGATCTAGTCTAAATTTCTTAAGAGTTCCAGGCACTTCTAGTTACTCATTCTTGCTTCCAGACAGCATCGGGTATCTCCTCTTGCTTATATTTATGCCCTATAGAAATCATAGAATGGTTTGGATTGAAAGGGATCTTAGAGATCATCTTGACCTACCCCTCTGCCATGGAGAGGGACACCTTCCACTAGACTAGATTGCTCCAAGCTCCATCCAACCTGGCTTTGAACACTTCCAGGGATGAGGCAGCCACAACCTGGGCCTCACGACCTTCATAAGTAAAGATTTTTTCCTAATCTAAACGTACTGTTTGTCAGTGTGAAGCGCTCCTCTCTTGTTCTGTCACTCCAGGCCCTTGTAAACAGTCTCTCTTCATCTTTCTTGGAGACTCCTTTTTAATTAAGAAATATGCTGTTTGCATATTTGGTGGTGGTAGTTATTATGTCAGTGTCTCTGTCAACAAGAAGCTGGTGGCTGTTCCCCATGAGCCAGTCGTAAGAGCCTCCTGTGTGGTGCTGAGGTGGATGGAGTCTGTCAGGACAGGAGATTGCTGTAAATGCAGCTCAGCACTCAACTGCAATGCAGCAACTCCTGGCTCTCCGTTCAGTTGCTTTCTGAGGCCTCTTGTGGGTGTTTTTGCTTTACTTTTCTTGACACTTTCTTTTACTTTCACCTGTCAGTTCTCCAGGTTATTTTCCTCTTAGTGATACGTCCAGACAGGACTCCTTTCTTCTACTTCTGTTTTTTGACTGCTGTGATGCACATCCCCTGAGAAAAGACTCCGCAGTAGAAGAATGTAGAAAAGCACTGCTCTAATGTCTTGTTACTGCTGTCAGACGGAAGTTCACGTACGGATGACAAAGAGGACAGAGGCAGAGCTCTGATGTGACAGGAAGTTCAGGCAAGGGAGACAGCGGACAAGCCAAATGTGGCTTTGGAAACTGGTCAGTGGAAAGCAGTGAAGGGCTATGGCCTTCAGGTGTCAGGGGGGTGGTGTTCTGCTGCACAGACAGTGTGCTCAGGATTGAACAGCTGTAGCTAGAGCAGTGATGGGCCGTGCACCTCTACACAGGCAACTGACAGAACTCTTGGGGACCAGTACACGTGCATGAAATATTGATTGTGTGCCTTTGTGCACTGTACCATCTTTGCCTTGCTGCTGTGCCTCACCTGTGCTGTGCTCTCTGCTTCATCTTCTCAGAGCTGTGAGAGTGGTCCCTTCAACTGGGGACAGATCCTAACCCATAGATAGATGCACCTTCAAGATCCCTTTCAAAAACCATAATGGTATTGGAATACTCTTTAGTATGAAGACTTTTTTTTTAATGTCACTATTGTGAAAAATTTGATGTATTATCCATTACTGTCTTGTCTCACACATGCGTTTGAGAGCAAAATAAGCTCTTAGATAAGGTGAGATACTGTTTGTATGTTCTTCTTTTATGAAAGTTTAAAGACATAAAGCATTTCTGTATCCTGGGAATCTGGTGGGCTTGCAGCTGGAAGACAGTTGCACAGTTGTGATATTGGAGGTAGGAACATGAGAATGGAGGCAAAGGAATGAGGCGGTCAAGGGATGAGATCGAATGTGCTTTTGCTAGAGCTGCCTCTCTTCTCATGTTAGTCCTTACTCTATTTTTCTCTATTTTAGTGCTTAACAAAGGTAACTGAAGGAAATTCAAAAGCATGAGACCAAGATTGAGAGTAGATTTAGCTTGCTGACCTTGTTCTTCAAGCCCTAAGTTGTCCTTTAGAGCCAGCATCAAAGTGGACCTTCAGTTTTGTCTGTGTGGCCTGTCAGTCTCCATGAGATGGCTGTGCTCAGGATCCGGGCTCTCCTGAGTGACTGTCAGATGTCCCCGGCTGACTGACAGGTAGCAGCTGGCCCGGTGATCTGCCTGTTGCTGGAAGGAGGCCACAATGTGTGGCTTGACAGATGACAGCTCTTAAACACAGGCTCATGAGAGAAGCATTTTCTGGGCCATTTCTTTCTGTTGACTCTGCCTGGGTCAGAGGATTGGGGCGCATACGTGGGAACAGAGAGCACTGTTCCTGTCCAGCTGTTCTTGGGGCTCCTGGCTCATGGCAGAAGACATTTGGAGCTTTGCACAAAACTGCAGTTTGGTCTGTCTGCTGCCAGCTGCTCCCTCCATGGCCATACCTGCCATGGCTTTCTTACGTCGACACTTTCTGAATTCACCTGCTTAGATTCCTGAGCTGGTGACTCTCCTACCTTCTGCCTTGCTCCTCTGTCCGTACCAGTTATAGCCCGTATTGGTTCTTCACTGTTCATCCGTTCCTCTCCTTTCTCCAGTTTCCTTTATAGATGCAAGTATGAGGAATATCTAAGACTTGTGATGGTCAGAGAGCACTGAGCAGGGGCTTTTGGAGCTATAGTGGATTTGGGTGGTTAATTTGGAGATGGGAGTCCAAATTATTTTTAGAATTATGTTTTATTATAATAGGTAGTTATATATTTAGAAATCATTGAAATTACGAGATAAAGATGATAAAAAAAAATTATGTATGTTGACTGTGCACTAAATATTTTCTTCCCACCCCCAGTGGACTGGCTTGCATACCCTCAGGGGTGCACACATCTTGCTTTGGGGTCCAGTGGTGTATTTCTCCCAAGTGCTTTCTCAGTCTGCAACTATTGAGGCAAGTTGTCTTCCATGTTGTTCGCACCCATTTGGAAGAGGGTTCCACAGGTTGATACCCACGGTGTGACAAACTCACCCCTCCAGTGCTCTGTGAGCCTGACCCCTTCACAGATGGCCAGGGTTCACTGTGCTAGCAGGGGCAGTCAATATCCAACTGTCCTCCCCAGGCCACGCGTGATTCTGCAGAGCTCTGGCAAATGCCCCTTTAGATCACTTTGGATCACCTCTTTCAGATGAAGTCACAATATATTTACCTTTAGTTCCATGGATGGAGTTCCATATGTTAAGAATTTCTGTGCCATTCATTGTCCTTGTTTCAGCTCTACTCTGCCATCACTGAGCTGCAGGAGCCAGAGCTGTGTACAGACCTTCACTTGTGGACACACCATGGCCATGGCACACTGATATCTTCTGTTCCCTCTACTCTTACTTCTTTTCTTTATGACTTTTTTTGACCTCTAGTAACCAGTGAACTGATATTTCTTCTGGAAGTGTCTGTTTAAACAAGATCTTGGTTCTTGCTGGACAGCAATCAGCTTAGGGCTCATCGCTTCGTCTGTGATTCTTGGATTGTTTTTTTCCCTTTTAGAATTCAGTTCAGTATGTATTGAACTACATTTGCATCTTCCTTTCAGGTGTTCATTCTGTCTCAAAAAGTCCTTCTGAAGTTCTTTAAGCTGGCCTTCATCCTTCTAGCATGAATAACTTAGCATTACCAACAAACTTTTTCACTTCCTTGCTTTTTCCCTGGCTTTTTTTGGTTCTTTTTTCCCCCAGGTTGTTTTAAATATGCTGAAAAGGAGAAGTCCCAGCAGAATTTTACATGTGCCTTTCTTTTATTTTCAGAACCAATTACTTTTGGCTCATTTCTATCCTTTAATCAATTGTTTATTCATAATGGATGTCATTGCCTCTTGGTTTCCTTAAAAGACTTTGTAAAGAGACTTCGCTTTCAAATGACTTTTGTTGTATGGTTATTCTTATTCTCATCCTGGTTCAAACGCCTAGAAGAGTGTGTGTGTCTGTATTTTTGCATATATGTGGACATATAAATATTGATAATTCTCAGTATGAGACTAAGCTTATCTCTCTGTTTTGAATTGCATTTTACAGGCAGTAACTATTTTACTGGTGGTTTTCCTTGATGACTATAAACTTTTAGAATTCAGAATTGGGTTTACTGTGTGTCTTGTGCAGCATTAAGCTTGTGATTTGAACCAGTGTCTCTCCAGAGCATGCAGAAGTCAACATAAATGCCAGGGCATTAGAATGCCTACAGAGGCTGCTGACAAACTCTCCATTTCATTTATTTTTTTTTTAATTTTAAAGGCTTGATCGGAGACATGACCTTTTTCTTAAAAGATTCATGTTGCGTTATGAACTTACACTGTTCTCTGGTGTAGGTGAAGTAGAAGGCTCTTAATGGAAAATGTTTATCCTGGTGTTTTGCCTGTGCTGGTTTCTGTCTCCAGCTGCTCAGAGCCGCCTGCTCGGCAGTGCAGCGCGTGCAGTGGGAGCGCGCTCGCGGCTCTGAGCAGCACGTCAGCTGCACCAGTTTGGGCTGCGTGTCGCTGCCATGGGGTGTTCTCTTCGGGCTGAAGGTAGAACTGGCACCTGTAACCCGGTCTGGATCTGCTACTGACCACTGAGTGTTTTCCCAAGCCTAGTATTTTGCCTCCCTGTTTCCTGTCTGCTTTATCCCTTAATGCCTCTTCATGGCATCCAAGATACACCAGTCACAGAGCTCACACGTTCAACACAACGCGTTGTGTTGCTGCTTAGCGCTTATCAGGATGGTCAAAACGGAGAATCTGGTGGGGCCAGTGCTGCATGATGTACAAATGTCTTGGCAGCTGCAGAAACAGGAACCAAACTGCCTTTTCTTTCTGTTTCGCTTTTCCTCCAGCGCCCTGGGATGCCATCAGGAGCTCGAATGCCCCATCAGGGGGCTCCCATGGGTCCTCCAGGCCCCCCATACGTCGGAAGCCCCTCCGTGCGACCTGGGATGCCCCAGACTGTGATGGAAACAACAAGAAAACGCACTGCACCACAGCAGGTCCAACAGCAGCAGGTGCAGCAGCAAGTGCAACAGCAGCAGCAAGCCACTCAGAACCGAGCTAGGAGGTGAGTGTTCTGGAAAGAAAACACAGGAGGACAATCTGAGGAAGCAAAGATGATACCTGTTTAGCAGTAGGTAAGACCTTTAAGATCAAATGAGACAGAATAGAAGATCTATGTGTTGTCAGATTTTTAAGCAGGAAAAACATTTTTTTGTTTGTGAATGGTCTTGAACAAACTGACCTTTAATAATATCTGGTTTTGAAGTTACTCTCCTTTTACTTTGCAGGTTTGTCAGGCCATAAATCTGTTGAGTATGTTCAGCCTTTGGAATTAATGAGCAGTTCTCTTCTAATATAGTACAATTATTGTATTATTTGCTGCCTGTTCTGTATGGTTGCTCTGATTTCTGACTGGCTAACATAGTAGTTTGTAAATGACACAAGTGGAAAAAACTTGGGTTTGTCGTGTGAATACTTCCACTGTGGTCACTCAGAGGAGTGGTCATAAAATTTGCAGTTGTCCCAAGTGTTTGTACATATAAAGTAAATTAATGTGCAATGGAAGTAATTTCAGAAAATGGGAGGGATTTCTATAAGGAACTTTCTTTTTGAAATATGCTCACCTTGGACATTGCTGAAGGCATTCTCTCTTAAATAAGTTGACTAATTTCTTTTTGCAGTGTATTAGACCTCATCGGCCTTGCGTGTTGAGTATGATCCACACACACATAGGGTGCAGTCATCTGTGTGGGCTACCTTTTGCAAAATCATTGGAGATGTATACATAGCTTCAGGCAGTGTTCTGGTGGTGTCAGGGAATCCAGCTGTAGGTAAAACATGACTCTCTAAGCTCAGTTCTTCAGGAGCCCTGCTTTGTCCAGTTTATATACCTTGGATCAGCAAGCCAGATTTGGGAATGCTTGTGTCTGGGATGCATCTGGAAAGGACACTGACCTTGAGAGTATTAATACATTACAATTGAAAAAGGGTGAGCACAGAAGGATGTGTGTGACTGCAGCAGCTGAGCACAAACAGTGTATGTGCATCTTGGAGGCCTTGCCCAGCCCCACCCAAAATGCACATTCTATAGCATCTCCCAGGAGGTTCTCCAGGAAACTGCACAAAATAATGCCCAGCCCTCAGGTGGATATAACCTGAAAAATTGCCCCCGCTGGATAATTAAGGTAAACTTTAGTCACTAACTAGTTTCCAGGGAGCATTAAAGGACAGTATTTGCTAAAAGTTGGTGGCCTGACTCACAGAAGAAAGTTCCCCTCCCCTGTTCTTAACTTCAGTGTTTCTAGTTCGGGACCCTGCAGTGATCTCTACTGCCTTGAGCCCAGTTCACACCAGTGCTCCCTGGGTACTCAGAGAGTTTCTCTGTTTCTTCTGCCATGCCTTCCCTTCAGATAATGTGATGAATGTTTTCCCTTTTTTTCACTTCCACCTCCCTGTCTTTTCTCATTCTGTTTTTTCAGACACACTTCTCTGGTGCCTTGGGTCCAATTCTGGGGGTAAATGAGTTCCAAGTTTTCTACCACGGGCCAAGAAAATTGCACTTGTCCTTTCTTGGCAGGTTTGGTGGAGACAAAAATTGAATTTCTGTAACAGACTATTGAAAAACTGGTTTCGATCCAAATTGTTTGGGGATGTTGCTTTGGTTTTTTTTCTTGCTTTTTATTTGCAAGCCTGTGGGGTTGTTGCAGGGACATGCATATCCCAATCCCTTTAGGAGGCTGGGGCTTGCTCAGCCTTTACTTCCAGATTCTGTGAAGTATTTCAGTGCAGATTTGATTTTGTGAGCTATGGAAGGTGTTGGAGTTTCACACCGTTCCCATTATTCCTACACTTTTTAAAAGGGACGTTGTTCACCTGTTAAGTTGGGTGTAACTGAATTTTCTGCCCTCTGCACCTCGAGGCACAAAGAGTTCCTCAGCCTTGGCTTATGTGGGGATGGGGAAGAGTCTTAAGAATCTGGTATTTCAGCCCTGGCTTATTATTAAAAAACATAGAAAGAGAATATGCCACACCAATGTGCGTGGAAACAGCTTTTATGTGGACACGGCTGATGACAGACTTCCAGTGTGATGATAGTAAGGAGGGCTGTCCTTGTGACACGGCAGAGTGGCAGCAGGTGGTTTGCTTTCCCCCATTTGTCTGTCACAGATGGAGTGATTCATCTCCTGCTTAAGATAAAGGCCTCACAAATTAAAGAGATGAAGAATAGGACCTGAATTCCCTCTTGGCCCTGTTAGAGAAGGCTGGGTGACAGGTTTGGTGGGCATGAGCAGTTCCTAGAATCTGAAGACAGTCTCCCTGACAGTACCATTTCTCAGGCACAAACATTTGTGTTTATGTACGTGAGTGCAAATGTGTTTTTAAAAGCATAGCTATAGAAATGTGCCTATGTATGGGTATGGACACAGTATGTGTACATGCTGCAGGCACACATACATCTTCCCACATGTGTGCTCATAAAGATGAAGAAATGTGGAAATGTAAGGTCTTTTACCTTTGTCCATCACTCACGCAAATATGTTAGAGTAAAACAAGTGTGTATGTACATAAGGAAGAAAGGGTGTGCATATGCGTGTGTTTTCATACATGTGAAATACACACATCCGTATGTGTGTTCTTCAGCACTTAATTTTGGGCATTGAATAAAGGCGTGTTGTCTGTTTGAACAAGTTGACGTGCCATTTGCAGGCACCCAGCCACTCAGATGCACACACATAGGTGTGTCTGTGCATGCCACTCTTGAGACTGTCCTCTGCACGCTCGTCTGTACCCAGAAGCAGTGTGTGCACTTGCACTTGCATACACTGCCGCTCTGCACCACAGAAGATGCTGTGATCAAAGAACTTGCAGACTTCTTTCCAGGATGCATAACAGACAGCCCTGATTTGTTCTTACCTAAGTGCCTCCCCAGGCTGCTGAGAGAAGGGGTATGAGGTCCTGGGCATGGGTGAGACCCTTTTGCTGATGCATGCACAGCTGTGCACCAGCATGTGGAGATGTCAGGATAATTTAGCAGGTGGCCTCGTTACTCCTAGATCTGTCACCATGGTAACGTGTTTTTTTCTTTAAAAAATGTACAGTGCCAAGAGGAGGAAGATGGCTGACAAAATTCTCCCTCAGAGGGTGAGTCGCTTTCATTTCCTATTCCCTTCACAATCAGTTCAGCATCTTAGTGTAATTAGAGGAATTTTAGAAAATTCTTTCACTTTTTGTTTAAAAATCTAATTAAAAAGTAAGTAGGCAGTGGGTGAAAGTCTGGAGAGGCAGGCTGGGGCTGGGCTGGGGGCTGGGAGCGTGGAGCAGCCCGGCCTGCGCGGCCTCATGCCTGGGTTAGCCGAGCCAGCACTGCCGCTTGCTGGAGGGACCGTGGTGCTGGGCTGCCAGGCGACAGCTCGGCGCTGGGGCCCTGGGTCTCCAGAGTGCTTTTGATCCTTTTTCGAGCCTGGCCAAAACCTGCTCCAGAGTGTGGCTGCACCTGAGGGAGTGGGCTCAGGTCTCTGGCCCAGTAGAGCTGCCAGGTTGTGACTTTTGTGGTTGTGTCACCATAGGGCTGAAGTGAAGCCGTGTAAACAACAGAGTCCGAGGGGTGTGTATTGTCTGGAGAGTTACTAGTTCTCTTATCCCTGGGGATACTTCTAGCTTTTGGTGTCTGCCTATGATTCTCAATGCTTCCATCTTCTACTTCCTTTCTAAACATTGGGTTTTCTCTCTTTTCTCCTCTCCCATTATTCCCGTACTTCTCCTTTCCTTTCCCCTCTTCAGTACAGTTCCCAAGAACCTGCTTGGTTCCTAAAGGTTTCAAAACACACACCCTTGTCACATCCTAGTCTCGGTTGCTTTGATTGCTGGTGCTTTTTCCGGGCTCAGAATCCCTTGGACAGGTGTGTCCTCTTCCTCCATATCCTTTTCAAATTTTCAAGCTCCACTGCTAGTGTGAGGCTAAACTTGCTGGCAGGCTCCAAAGTCACTTCTGTGACATTTCACAGGTGCCTACTGCAAGCCGTCCAAAGAGGTGAGCCCACTTGGGTACTCCTGATGTTATACTATCACTTCTTCTCTTGTTATTCCTGCCACTTGCTGAAAGCAGAGCCTCTCATATGTAAGATCTCTCATGTTGCTATCTTGAAAGGACTAAACTACCATTAAACCCAGACCTTTGAACTACTTGCAGCCTCCCTGGTAATTGTGTTGAAGCCTCTTTCCTGCCCTGCTGGTGGTCTGTATTTTTTTTAATAATGAAAACTAAGTTTCTTGTACTGTCAGTTTTGTCTGTCCCACTCAAACTGTTTTCACAATGATACATCCTGTGTAGTGAGGCTGTTGCCTCACTATATAAGTCAATTTCAAGATGCTCTTAGTTTTGGGTTTTTTTTGTTTTGGGTTGGTTATGGGAGTTTTTATTTTTGCTTTTTATTTTGCCTGTTGCCTTTATAAGATGAAAAGGTATAAGAGGTAGTCAAAATTTTTTTGCCAGCAGAAGACCATTGACTCTGTTTGCCAAGTCCATGATAATTCTTTAATAGGTGGAATCTTATATAGGTGTGTCAAAAACCTTTACAGATGCTTTCAGAACCATGCTGTCACCAAATATTCTTGCTTTTCAGTATCTTTGTTGCTGCCAGCCAATAGCTTTAACTGATGGAGTATTAAGGCGTCTGCTAGAGGTCTTTTCTGCAGTGGGGTTTTTTTTTATCAGTGCAGCTGCAGTGCTGGTATCAATGATGTGACCTCTGTCTGGGTTAAGGTACTCTGTTAGGCTGCAGTTAGTGTGGCAGAAATCCCTTACACTATCTGTGTGATGAAGAAATGCTATGCACATCATTGTCCTGCCAAGTGGAGGGTTTGCACTGGTGGCCATGGAATGCATGTGAAACACGGGGTAAAACTTCCAGCTTTCTGGAAGTACCTCTGGAGTGTTTTCCAACCAGTCAGCATCTGTTACCCACAGACTTTTTGCAGACTCTTGCTTATGTTTTCTGGGAGCTTTGAAGGGGAGAGGGGAAGTTACTAAATACATTTGACTCTTGAAAATGATCTTATGTAGTAGTGGGAAAGGAGGTGGTTCTCAGTATTCCTCACTACAATAATGATTCAGGCAGTTGGCACAGGTCACCTCTTGTTGGATTTCCAGGCTGTCTGGTCAAGCCTGTGCCATAGTCCTGGAGCATAGTGCTGATTGGGTAGGATCACTGAGCTGCTCCAGGTCAACTATTTGAGAAGGATTTAATTTTGCAGGAATATAATTGTCTGGAAAGTTCAACCCAGCAAACTATTGCACATAGGAAAAAGATTGGATTAGGGAACTGCATGGGACATCCTGACACTTCCAGTCTGGTTCCCTCTTTTGTGGGAGCTGTAATACAACTGCCACTTCAAGACTAGTTAGGTTCCTTACTTGAGACATACTTTTGATCTGGCAGCTTGGGGTTGTTTTTTTNTTTGGCGTTTTTGGGTTTTTTTTTTTTTTTTTTTTTTTTTTTTTTTTTTTTTTTTTTTTTTTTTTTTTTTTATTTTGCTAGGCTCGGCAAGGGAAGTGCTTTTAGTTTGCCAGGTTACAGAGGCTCCCCTCTGGAAATCCTTAGTCATTTGTTTTATCTGATCCAGGTTGAATTAATGTCTTTCAAACCTTTTTAAATCTACCTCTCAAGAAACCAGAACTATACGTAGTATTACAGATTGCCAGTATCACCAGTGCTTGAATGCCACCCTTGCATTTTTAACTCTATCGGAAATATCACTGCAAATTGGGATTGCTGTGTGGGTTTTTTTGTTTTGTTATGTTTTTTAATGGCCTTTCCACATTGATACAGCCTCTGGTCATTCTGTGATTGGCTAATACAAGTATTTCTGCTTTCTGTCATGTGCAACTGATGAATTCCCATATTAGAGCAGGATTTAGACTCTGAAGCATGATCCTGGGCTATATGTAATGCTGTATTTCATCCCATCTCCATTATACAGTTCTGGGCTTCCTTACATTCTCTGTATTATCCTCTGCATTGCAATGACAGTGACACCCAAATTTATCATTACTAGGTTTTCTTAGCATACTTGTCCTTTATGTCCAAGAGCACTTTTTTCCTAAGCCAGGTCTTGTTCGACCCCCCATTTTTCAGTCTTAAGGAGTGGTTTCCTTTATGACTGTATGTCAGATGCTTTACTTAAATGCACATTGATTGTATTGACTGCATATCTTTTGTCTAAAATGGAATTTTAATGAACACAAGGCCTTAGTTACACTCACATTGACATACTGTAACATTACAAGGCCTAGTATTTTTGATAGTGTATTTAACATTAACTCCAGTTCTGTCCACAGGCTCTTTCCTGCTCTCTTTTCCTCACTTCTGGATCTTTCTCTTGTTCACACTTGGCTGTCGCTGAAACCCTCATTCAGTTTTGGAGAAGTTCAGAGGCATCTTCATTCATAGCTGGGGACCTAAATCTTTGGAGCTGACGTTGCTCTTGTGACCCAGGCTTAGTAGTTATGCCTCAATTTCAACCTCAGACCACAAACTGTCTGTAGGGACACATGACTGCTCCTCAGACTGTACCTCTTTCTCCAAGCCTTGCCTCCGCATTACTTCTGGTCAGTCGTATTTTCTCTTAGTATTGAGTCATTACAGTTTTTCCCAGGGACGTGTGAATGTGATCCACCATTCTGTTTCTTTGGCTTCCTTGCCTATCCATTCTGATGCAAGAATCTCAGCTGAAAACCATTCTGGCAGCATAGCTGTGCCTGTCTCTGCTTTTTCTTGTTTAACTACCTGAGTGGGGTGCAACTTTGAAACAGCAAACTGCCCCTCCTTCAGTGGCATGCTTGTCTCTTAGTATTGGCTGCTGCTGTTCCCACTCAGCTCCAAATTCCTGGGGGCTTTTTGTCTAGCTATGCTGACAGATTTTTGTACACTTGTCCTCTCCTTTTCATCTTCTCTACTTCATTTCCCTTAATATTTAATATTTAATCAATTTTGCTGCTGCTCTTCACTGACCACCATGTGGAATTCTCTGCACAGATTCCATGCCATAATAGCTGTCCTGCTGTGGTTTGGTCGCTGCATGGCTGTTGTCCACCTCTTTCTCCATCTGAGCCAACCAGAGGTGAGGGACACCTGGATCTGCCACCACTTGTAAGAAAGAAGAGGTTAGGGGTGTGATAATCAGTGGTAGCCTTGGATATAGCAACTGTGAGATGAAGAAATACAAAATCTTGCAGGGCATGAGAAAGGAGAATAAAAAGTGCAAACCCTGGAGTTTAGACAAGCAGAATTTGGCTTATTCAGAGAACTGGTAGGTGTGATTCCTTGAGAAGCAGCTCTGAAGGGCAAAGTGGCTCAGGGGAGCTGGGAGGTCTGTAAGGACTTTTAAGAACAGCCTGTTTTAAATGCAGGAGAATGAGCAGATTTATGAGGGAGCCCAGAACAGCGGTGGTCCCAACATCAAAAGGCAGCGTACAAGAAGTGAAGCAGGGACAGGCTACAAAGGAGGAGTATAGAAACATTGCCTGGGCATGCAGGTATCAGCAAAGTCAAAGCTCAGCTGTAGTTGAGATCTTCAAGGGACATCAAGAACAAGAAAAGCTT
>VYZR01055969.1:0-21001 GCA_013400675.1 Oxylabes madagascariensis | reverse complement strand
TTTTTTTTTTTTGGAGGGGGAACTGGTTAGACCACAAAAGGTCTCACAACCCACCAGAGCTGGCAGGTGCTGGTTTTTTTTCTGTGAGCAGCATCAAATCCTTCCTCTGTGCAAAGGCTTTGCAATCCTTGCTCCAGGCAGCACTGACAAGTCAGGCTGGTGCTCCTGCTTCAAACCAGGAGTAAACACTGGCCTCGGGGAGGGAGTGCAGAGAAGGAGCAGGTCTGCAAACAGAGAATTTGCTCTGCACAAAGGTTCTTGTGCTGCACTCTGCCTGAGCAGGATCCTCAGCACTTGAGGCTGCCACTTCTTCCATAACCTGCCAAATATTCCCACAGCACCTTCCTGTCCCTTCTGCAAAAGGTTTTGGAAAGGTTTTGTTCAGACCTCACTCACCCCCTTTACATTTCTGATTTTATTTAATGTTTATATTTAATATTTATTTAACAAACACCCTGGTGGGGTGTTTTAAAATGAAAAAAGCGCGTTCCTGGGATGCAGTTTTGTGCTTGCAGGGCTCAGAGAGGAAGGATGCCTTGCCTGCCCTCCCTCCCTGGCACTGCACAGCCCATCCAGCCCAGTGTGGAACCTCCTGCAAAGCTGTGCAGTTCATGCTCTGTTGATTTTCTCAATGACTTTCTATTTTTAGAAAGCCTTAGGCCCTCGCTGTCAAGAAAGCAAATGGGAGAAGCAGCTGCCCCTTCTGGGAGTAGCTTGCACACACACAAAAATGGTACCAAGCTTCATTTATATTCATACCTCTGCCTCCTGCATGGACAGATTTTAACCCATTTTCTTCAGTGCAGCAATTCCTGTTTTATCCCTCAAACCCAATTACGAAATAATTTTGTTTGGTGGGGATGGAACAGATGACAAGTCCAGCCTAAATGACCTCATGCTTCATTTCAGCCAAGACTCGTGGTTTATTTTAACCTGGCCAGACTCCTCTGGATCATTTGAATCTCATTTATAATGAAAATAGCCTGATTAAAAAAAAAAAATTCCTACACGAAAATACAACAGCTATTTTTAAAATATAAACAAGGTTCAGGGAGCAAAAAAAAAAAGGCATTTATGTCAGTGGCATAAAAGGCAAGGAAACGACAGGAAGCTCACACTGGGACGTAAAACTCCTGGGAATTCTCCTGAAGTGCTGCCAAAACAAATTTCCAAGATTACAGCTTGGAATAGTGAAAGGTTGCTTTTTGGTTTTGACATTTTATCTAAAGCACATCAGCAGGTTTGAGTACAGTGCTGGGAAGTGTGCACACGACTATAAACAGAGCTGAGGGGAATTTTTAAGGTGAAAATGAATCCAAGCCCATGCTAGAGCCATAAAGGGCAATGGAAAAGCACAAGGACAAAAGGGAATGCTCAGTCTTCTGCAGAAGAGATTAAAATGGATTTCTAGCACGCACACTGTTAGCTGTGCCAGACAGCAATATTTTTCCCAGTGCTAGAGGTTACACTCTTGGCTTTTCTGCATCTTATTTTTTTTTTTTCCTGTTGGTAAATTCAGGACAGACAGAGCCAGACTGAAACAGCAGCGGGCTAAAACTTCATGGAAATGACAGCCAGTCCATCTCAAATCCAGGTTGTGGTGGAGTTAAGCCTCTGAAAGCTGCTCAGTTTAACTGAGATGGGTTTTTGAAGGCAGTATTGGCAGAAGAATCCTCGTGGGAATTGACTGCAAGGGCACAGGGCAGAGCGGCCACTGCTGCTGTCCCATGGCTGTGATGCTTTCACCTCCTAAAGCTTCAGAATTTCCCCTTTCCCCAAATCATTTCTGGGATCCAGTTGTGGGAAGGGAAGATGATCCCAGAGTTGCTGAGGATTCCAGGGCTCCCAACTCCACCAGGGCCCCACAAACACCTCCCTGTGCACAGGATTAAAGCTCAGGTGTGCATTCAGGAAGAGGCTGCTGCCATCAAACACCTTCCTGTGCACAGGATTAAAGCTCAGGTGTGCATTCAGGAAGAGGCTGCTGCCATCAAACACCTTCCTGTGCACAGGATTAAAGCTCAGGTGTGAATTCAGGCACAGGGTGGGATTTTGGGGTTTGACCCCTGCAGGGCCCAGAGATGGACTTGGATGATCCCTGTGGGGTTTTTCCCAGCTCAGGACGTTCCGTAATCAGATTATTTCCCACCTTTGGCAGGCAGCACCTTGAATTTAAAGCCCAAAAATGATGTATTGATAGGAGATGTAAGAAACACAGAGCGTCTGTGGTACATAAGCACCCTGCAGCTGCTGCATCCAGCTGAGGGAAGCCTGGTAAGGATTTTCTGGAGTCAGTTCCTGGTTCCTGCAGCCCCTACCTACCCTGAACACTGTAGCTATGCAGTTAACTCGTCTTGCCAAGCTATTTTTAACTCTGCTCAGCTCCCTGACCCAGTTCAGAGCACAGCCATCCACAGGGGTGCACCAGCACCACGGGAAGGAGAGCAGGAAGGCAGGGATTTGAGGCAGGAAAACACTGCCAGAAAGGCTTGATAACTGCAGCCTTAAACATTCCCTGAGAGTCCAGAGCACTGGAGCAGCCAAAAAAGCACCTCCAACGAGTCACCAGTGCTAAAACGGGGCCTGAAATACCAACAGCACCCAGGAGATCAGCTGGGGATGAATAAAACTCACCTGCCTGGAGAGAGGCTTGTCCCCAACCTGCTGAGGGGCTTCACACAGGCAAACAACCCCAAAGGCAGAGGGGACAGGTCCTGCCAAGGTCAGTGGCCAGAGCTGGCAGGAACAGCAGCTCCAGTCAAGATCCAGTGGGTCACAGCTCCAAATTTTCCTCGTCCAAAAATGGACCAAAAGTTTCACACTTTTATAAGTTTGGGCCATTTGCAGATTGGGGGTTAATCCTCCAATTACAGCTGCAGGTAATGAAGGATTTACTCCAAGTTTGCTCCCCTCAACTCCCTTTTATTTACATTCCTCAGGGCCTGAGGCAGTGAGGTGTCCTTGATTCCCAGGCCTGGAGAGGAATTGTTTTGTCTGAAAATAAGATGTGAAGACAGCAGCTCACACTGTGGATGGAGTTTAGAGTTCTGCACTGCAGAACTGCAGGATTACAAACGTATGAAAAACAGAAAAGCTCAAATCCTAAGGCATCACAAGTGACTGAAAAAGAACCCCCAGAGCATCAGCAGCTCTGGCAGGCAGCTCCCAGGGCAGTGCCCAAGACAATTTTTACCCCACCTGGATGCCCTCATGTCCACATGTCCAGTCCCTGGGCTGCTCACTGACCCTTGGCACATCCCTCTCCCCTTCCCTTCTTGACCAACAAGAAACGAGGTCCCTTGGATTTTAACTTGGATTTTAACACAGATGAAATTTTTTTGCTGCATCCAACCAACTCAAATATTTCTCCCCACCTTCTCCTGCGTGGTTGTTTTTTTTTAAAAGCCCTTTGAGTGTTTCATGAGAGCAGAGAGGAGCCCAACTTCTTGCTGCAATTTTACACCAAACCTTGTTAACAGTGCTGGCAGCACGAGGAGCATTTTAAAAAGCTGTCAGGGAAAATTAGTCACCCCCACCTTTTTCCTTCCTTCACCAGCACTTAAAGGATAAATGATAAAAGCTGAGGTCATTCCTGGGGAGTAATGACAAACTTGCTGATAAGGGGTGATAAAAAGCAAAGGATCATTTATCACAACTTCTTATTACAGGAAAGAGTTGGCAGCAAAGCCTTTCACATACGTGGGGCAGATGACAGCACACATTTTGAAATATGATTCAATATCAAAAAAATTATACAGGAGAATTAACCAGCTGTGTGCTACTAAAGAATGAAATAAGAACTAACAGCACTCAAATTGGACCTCAGCTTATGACTACTGCAATTAAAATTAATTTACATTAGAAAGGATAAATATTTCTGTCCCTTAAAAGGGGGAAAACCAGTAGTAGAAGGAATGAAATACACAAACTTCATAAGATGTTTGTGAGCTGCCAAACTAAATTAAAAATTTAAGAACTAAACAAAAAGCCACTTTGTTTTTACAATCCCTGAAAGGAAGCTGACATGAGTCGGTTACACGACACACAAATTGGAACACATTCCTCCAGTTGATATTTCTAGGTTAGTTTATGAAAATACACAATCCAGTAAGAAACTGGCAGCTGTGACAAAACAAGGTGAAAACCTGATTGGAAAAAAACCCCCAAAACAACACTAAAGCTTGCTAAGCATCAATAATTGGACTACAAGTGACTGCACTTCTTATTTCTATGTATGGAAGAAATATCTATTTTTTTTTCAGCTCCAATTCCAGTCAGTTTTGTTTCTTTAATAGCTCAAGTTGCACTGAAAATGTTTAGAACAAAGGAGGGAAGGAGGATGGTTTAGTGCCCTAATGAGGGCAACAACATCAGGCATCTCTTCTGCTGAGCTTCCTGAGCTGGACCATGAGTGTGGCCAGCATGGACTGCCCAAAGTCACTCCAAACTCACCTGCTTTACTTAAATTCCACAAGGGATTTCCCATTTGGGATTATCAAAACTGTTCCTCTTTATGGGATGAGGAATTGTGCTGATATTCCAACCCCCACCCCAGAGCCAGCAGTGTTCTGGTACCACCCTACGGACAAACAAAACTTTCACAGGGAGAGATGATCTGAGACTGCAGAATCAACCCCTCAAACCTTCCNGGAAAGGAAGGAAAGAGAAAAGCCCCACTCACCTGCCACGCCACAGCAAGCTGGGAGATCTCCCGGCCGGACATGCCCTCGGTCAGCCTGGCAATCTCTGAGCACTTCTTGCCATAATCAAACTGGGCCAGCTTCAACCTCCTGAAAGGCAGAACAACCTTTTGGTTGATGTGCAGCCACACCACAGGAGTTCCTACAGTCTCCTGCTTGCATTCCTGCCTCCTGAATTTAAGGGCACAGCGAAAAATCTGGGATGGCATCGCATCGAGACAGCGAGAGGACTCTTGTGCTGCTTGTTGAAAAGTGGGGTTACAGACAGAATGCACAGGAAAGGGGATGAGGAAAAGGAAGAAAAGAAAGAGGATTATCCAGGGTGGGAGAGCTGTGAGGGGGACTCACTGTTTGCCCTCCGTGGCTGGCTTCAGGACGTGCTGGTCGAAGTACATCCTGACGAGCCGCTCGCGCTCCTCCAGCTGGGGCAGGTCGAAGTTCACCATCTCATCTATCCTGTCATTGATGGCCCAGTCGAACTGCTCAGGCTGGTTGCTTGCTAAAACAAGCATAAACCTGGAATTAGGGGAGAAAAAAAATAAAAAGGATAGACTCACAAAGCCATAAAAATAAAAATCGATGAGCTGAGTCTGAACTTAGGGAGCTGCCGTGGTTGGGATTAAAAATGTTTCATCTCCTGAAAAAAAAAATGGATTCCTTAGAAATGGCTTTAACAGCATCTCAAGCACTGCATTAAAATGTGTTTTAGGCTGTTTAGAACAGTCTGATGTGTGCAGACCAAGCTCTGCTCCACGACACAGATGTGCTGCTCCAGGTCCTGCAGCATTTTGGAGCTGGAAACCCATTTTTTTTTTTATTGCTTTGTAATGATGCTTCTTCCCTGTGCCAATACTTTAATGCTTTAATTGATGTCACCAGTTTAATAGTGCCTAATAATTTGAAATGGGCTTTTAAGCACAGCTATTGGAATATTGATGTTCTTGCTGTCTGGTTGAATCATTGGCTACAACGGGCCGTGCTCTCTGCTGTCATTTCTGGAGATAACTTGGCCAAGACAAGACTGTGGCTTTTCAACCAACAAGGACTTGCAGAAACACAAGCCTGGATTAAGGATTGCCATGCAGCCTGATATTCAGACAGTCATCAGTCCTTAGAAGGTGATTTTGGGAGGTTTGAAGGCAGCAATTCCCAATCCTGGTGCCAATTCCCTGCTGAAGGAAGAGCTCTCCTCAGGGTCTCACCAAAGCAGCCCCATTTACACGCCCCATTACACCGATTCCAGCGAGCTCCCACTCGTGGAGGCAGGACTGCTCCTTGCCCAGAGCAGCAATAAGGCTGCTCAGAAGTAAAAAGCAGTGCATGAATCACCAGGGCATGTTCAGTGTCCTCGAATGGCTCACGGTTGAAATCAGGGCTGAATTCAACGTTGCTCTCGTTGCAAATGAGAGCTTGGCTCTTCTGAGGGGAGGCAGAGCATCCCCAGCACCCAAAAAGCACCCCCAGAGCCCCTCCAAGGCAATTTAACATCAGGAGAAAGAAAGAACCATCCCCTGCCTGTCCCTGATTTACAGGACAAATATTTATCGTGTTTATTCTTGCAAATATCATTTAATAATAATAATTATACTGAACACAGCTTTATAGAGGAACTCCATGTATCATTTCAGAAGAGATTTGCTCTCCTCCCAAAGGGAAAAACAAGGTTCTTGCAGGATCAACACCTTGCTTTCTAGCAATTTGTTTCTTTTAGAAAAACACCTCTGGGACAGAGAAGCTACACACAAGCAATTATCAGTTACAGCTGCATTGTTTCCAACAAGTTCAAGAGACCCCAAGGACAGAAAAGGTCCTGGAACAGTGACCTTCCAGGATATTTATTTCAATGTCATGAGGTTACTTAAAAAGTCTTTCATTCCAGCCTCACTGAGGGGAGTTCATCATTAAAATCCTCACTTTCCCACATAAAGCCAGAGACAACTTTTCTTGTTGGCTCAATTGTGAAAGGAGAAATTTTAACAACTAAGTAAAGTTCACACACCAAAAAAAAAAAATCAAATATTATTTGAGAAAGGTGGAGGAAAGGTCACCTCTCTATTATGATAGCCAGGAAATGGCTTTGGCTAAACTGAGCAGGGAGCTCCCATGGATGTGACAAAGGGAGCAGGGGTGGGGGACAGGGACATTCCCACTCTGTCACCTCAGCCCTGCCATCGAGTGCTCAGCCAGCAGGGAACAGCTCTGGGATCCCACGTGGAAAGAAATGGAGTCAGATGGAAACTCATCTGCCTCAAAGCTCCTGCCCACACAAGCACAAGATGGGAAGAGGTCACTGGGGAGGAACAAGCACCACTGAAGTGTTTTTCCAGGGAACACGAAGCACCCAGCCAGGATGAACTCTGAATTTTTGTGGTAGTGATTTTCCTGGGCTCTTGTATAAACAGCAGCTTACCAAGAAAGAAAATACAAACATCAAGATACTCAAGATGTCCAAACACCACCCCAGTTTCAGGAGAAAATTTTCCTTCTGTTCTGATTTCCAAGTGCCAGGAAAAGTTGAAGGAGGACCGAGCTACATTCAGCACATGAACTGAAAGGGGGATATTCTCTGCAGATTTTTTCAATCCCTCAGCAGCACAGATCATTTCCAACTTCCATTTGTACACCAGAGACCCTGTAAAGACTGCCCTCAATCCAGGGAAATATCAACTGCTGAAACTGGATACTCACTTGTTGCTGTGCTGCCCCGTTCTGTGCAGAAATGCATTTAAAGTTGCTCTGAGATCTTCACTGATTTTCTCCTGCAAAGAAGAAACCCAGAGGAGGATCAGCTGCTGAGGACTGCAGACAGGTCAGGGCTTTAAGCAGCATTATGGACAAAGGAAATTCTGTTACTGTCAAGGACTTGCATTACAGCAGAATCCAAAGCACTGTAACACCTTGGGGAAAAAATCAATTTATACACCCAGGAAAAAGGTTAGTAACTAAAGCTTCCAGGAGAGAGACTCCAGATTTATCCACACTCATCCAGTGATTTGCCTGGTTTCAAACCCAGTGCTCTGGCCACTGGCCCAGGTGGCTTTCCCTGCTGTTTTAGCTGGGAAGTCCAGTGTGATACCTACAGGAAAATAAGGAGTCACTCACACATTCAAAGCAACCTTCTGGAGAGCTCTTTAAATACACAACAGGGATTCAAGCTCCAGACTGGATGGACAATGTGGAATTGTGAAATTTGGAAACACAAATTATTCATACAGGGGAAGATGCTGCTGTAACTTTGTCCATGTAGCAAAATGCAGTTTTGTAATGAAAACTTTCAAAGATAAACATATATTAATATATGGCTCCTTCCTTCCTGTTTTCCTGCTGCAAAGCCCCCAAGACTGGGCCACAGATGCCTTTTCCTTGTTCTTAAAATTAGGAGTTAAGACACTGTTAAGGGATAAAGGGTTTTTATCCCGGGATTTAATAAGGATTTTTTATGGTGCAACAATTTGCTAAGGTGGAATACACTGAAATGTATATTCACGGTAGAGCACGTACACAGTTTTATAGATTTTGTAAATTAGCATATTTAATAAAGACGTCTTAATGAGAGGTTGGAATGAATAGCATGATATTTCTTTACTCCAAAGAATTTTCCCTTAGATGGGTTTAATTTTAGTTTACAGGATGTGTTTTAGAGGGGACTTTGGTTTTTTAAGGTAGTTAGGGTTTTTTTGGTTTTTAATGGGGAGGCTTTTAGGATGGTTGGCTCTTTTGGCCTAATAGAACATTAGGACTATGCCAAGATACTATATTTAAGGAATTACAAGTATGTATTCTAAGGGTATTGAGAATACATAAGAGGTATTTAAAAGAAAAGACAAAAAATGACCACGGCATCACCACCCATCCTTTGCAGGCGGGAATTCTCAGTTCCGAGGTGCACATTCCATTCCACAAAATGCTGATTTCTTGTCTCTGCCATCAGTTCAGCACTGAGACACCTGCCAGCTCTCATTTTTTGCCCACTGAAGCCAGATAATGAGTGCAGGAGGCTGCTGGCTGGCCCCGCAGCGGGAGCAGACACACACCAAGCACTTACTGTCGCCCTTTTCCGCAGGAACGCGTCCGCTTCGTCCACGAACAGCAGGAGGCTGCAAAAGGAGTAACAGGACACGGGGAAGTGAGGCTCAGCTGCCTCCAGCATCCTCCTGCCCCTCTGCCAGGCACCCACAGCTGGAAACACCAAAAGGATTGCAAAAAAAAACCTCATTTCCTTGGGCAGCTAAGCTGCAGCAACCTGTCCGTGGCGTTGTGCACCTGGCCCAGCCCAGCGGCTGAGAAATGGATTAACGTGGCTGAGAAATGGATTAACGTCACACCCCTCAGGCCAGAAATCTGCCCCCAGGCCTCTGGAGTTCTGTTTCCTGCTGTTCAGGAGCAGATTGAAGCAAGACTAAGGCACCTGACCTTAAACTCCTCTGTATTTTTAAATCTAGATGGGAGTTTCCATAGGCGCAGTTTGTAGTTTGTGGCTGGCAGTTACTGCCAAGCTGCAGTAGATATTTGAAATTTAGACCTGCTGAAGTCTGAGAGTGCTATTGTAGCATCCCCTCCTCTTTAGAGAGATGTGTGCAAGGGCACAACACAGAAATCTTGGTGACAGTGACACCTCCCTGCCGTTTTTCTTCCTCATGCCATTCTGAAAAGCTCAAACCGGAGTCCTCCCCTCAGCCAGCTTTGTTATTTCGTGAGGTTTTTCTTTTCCAAACCACAGCAGCACCAATGTAATGGTTTTACTACCTGTGGAGAAGTGAATTAATAAAGCCCATGAATTATTCACCAAAATAAATTCACTCATAACCCAAGGGCAGTGCTCTTCCCAAGGGACTGAGCCTGTAAAGATGTTTATCAATAACAGAACCAGGTTGCTCATAAAGCTGTCACAGCTTGTATTACTTCCTTGCCTGGCTTCAAAGCCAGCTGTCTTCCAGGGGATTTCAGGCCTATTAACATCTTCCACCCAGCCCCAGCTTCTCCCAAATATTCTCTGCAGAGAATTGTGTTATCACAACTCCAGCTAATAAAGGCAACAGCTAAGACAGGTGGATATTCCGAATTAAATATGGTTAAATACTTCAGTGCTATTGGAGGTGAGAATATTGATTCTGTGGACACACGTAAGCTTTGATCAGGAAGTGTAGGAAGCTGAAATGCACAGAGATTTTTAGCAGGGCAGAGAAATTCAGACCCAGGCAGTGCTGTGAAAGAATTCCTTAATGGAAGCATCCAGCTGAGTATCCCCACATCTCTGCCAACTTCTCACCTAAATTCTAAGCCCACTTAAATTCTAAAACCTTCCCTTCCATAGCTCCTCAGGATAGAAGCTTAAAAATTTAAATCCTCAGGACGTTTCCCTGCTTTTTCCTTTGTAAGGGGAAATAGAAAGATTTAGGTGATGAATGAAGCAAGGATTAAAAGAGACACTGCAAGATAATGTCCATCTCAAGCAATCAGAGAACACATAAATCACCAGGCAGCCACATTTCCAGATCTGAGATCAAACCAGCACAAAACCCAAAGTGGAAGTTCAATATTGAATTTTACCATCCTGCTTGGACAAACAACTCCTCAGCTACCTCTGCACTGCAGAAAATCCATTTACATTGGTAGGAGCAAATTAACTACACACTCCTACAAAATCAGGGAGCCAAGATTCAGCCTCAACGTGAGGATTCTCTGCAGATAAAAATTTGCTTTTCAAGGCAAGACTGAAAAAGCAAAAGTTCTTTTTTGTGTTTGTTATTTTTACACCTGATGTCAACACCTTTAGCATCTGTCTCCTCCTTATCCTCTTTTATTTCTTATAATTCACTCCTCCTGCTTCAGACTCAAAAGGAAAGAAGAAGCTGGATTTAAATCCTATCAGTGTTTAAAATCTGAGCAGTTGCAACAGGGAACATCCAGAGTGAACACCTGATTTGTGCCAAATCTTCTAATTACTGTCAGATCATTAATCACCCTGAAGGAAATTTGTCCCAGCTTTCAAGTGGGCAGGAAGTCTCCTCCTGCTTGGTGAGATCAGACAATCAATTATGACTGATCTGGAAAAGCTGGTGTAAAAAGGGTTTGAGAGAACAGAAAAGCAAAGGCTTTCAGCTCTTTAAATATTACTAATTAACAAGGATTCACCCATTCCAGGAGAACTTTAGGAGATTGTGTTTTTACCTCAGTGTTACCTCACTCAATAACAGCCACTGAGGGTCTGAACAACACTGTTGTGGGGAGTGTTTTTTGGTGCAAAAACCCAAATTCAGGATCCAATAAAAGCTCAACTTACCCTCTCCTACTGGTGTTGGCCCAGTCAAAGAGTTTGTGCATGGCTGTGACCCCTTCCCTGCCCATGGGGGCCACGTCCCCTCCTGTCATGATGGCATAATCCATGCCTGAGTGCACAGCTAATTTCTGGAATGAAGCAAAAACCAGCAAATTAAACCCTTTTCTTTCACTGCAAGGCCATGGAGGATAAAGAGGCAATTAAAGCAGTTCAGTCCTGTCATTGTGCTGATTTGCAGAGGGGAGGAATTGGCTTCTTTATGCTTTTTATCACTTAGTGGCAATTTTGACTTGTGTATTGTTTGTTTTTTTCATTTCTGTCCATCTCTGTTGGCTTTAGAAACCCAAACTAGGTGGCTTTAGAAATCCAGTAGGTGCCATACTCCCAGAAAATTACCGGGATAGGGGTTTGATGTACTGATAGAGGGAAAAAAATTCAACTTGCATCAGTTTGTCAAATGTGCCACAGTTAAAAAGTTGATGAAACCTCAGGTGTTGTGGACAAGCACTGAAAAGCAAGGAAAAAAATCGAATTCTGACTGAAATCCATGTGAAAATGATCCTGGCAGTGCCTCTACACATGGAGCCATGCCTGTCTCTGCTCTGGGACTGTCAGCAACAGCACGAAAAACCCATTTAGCCAAGGGCACAAACCCAACAGAGGTGGATATGGAGTGGCTGCTGCTGTGATTCCCAGAAATCCCAGCTGCCAAGGGCCTTTTCCAGATGGAAAGGTTCCTCTCAGCACCAGAATCCAAGTGGCTGCACTGATTCAGAGCTGAAGCAGGCAGGCTGCCCTCTCCTCCCTCCCCAACAGAAACCAATGTTTATGCAACACTCCAGCAATAGATTTCAGCCCAGGGAGGCTTCCCAGGCCCTGGAATTTTGGGAACACTTTGCAAAGCGCAGGTTGGCAGAATCTTGGCAGGGTTTTACCTTGGCAAAGAGAGTTTTTCCAGTGCCAGGGGGACCGTACATCAGAATATTCCTGTAGAGGCTTTTGTTCTTTTTGGTGTTTCTTGTTGCTATGGCAATGTCTCTCACACGTGCTTCCAGCTGGGGCTGCAAGAAAAAGAGTTAAATGTAAGGAGCAGAAAGTTCCAAAAGAGCTGCACCTACCAGGTTCCCAGATCAGTACCTGCAGGAAGGGAGGCAGCACTCCAGGATCAAGCTTTTAAGTCTTAACTTCAGCTGCTCATGACTCCACACCAAGGTCATTTCCTGTCCTATGTGAGGATTTACTCGATTTTCTGTCCACTTGGCTACAATTCTTTCATAAGAAAAAGCAGCAGTGCAGGAAGCAGTGCAGTGACTACTCTAGGAACAGATAACACCTAAATGTTCACTTCCTAATGGATGCCCTGGGAGGGCTATGTCAAAACACAAGCAACTCTTTGCAGTGCTAATTCCTTCTCAAGTCATAAACTCATATTTTTATTGCTACTGCATTTGGGGATACTGGGAGAGAGCTGTTCCTGCAGGAGCATTTTCTCTCAGCAGCTTCAAGCAGCTCTTAAATTTGCCTGATAACCAGGAATCGAATTCAGAAGCAAATACAGAGAAGCAGCACTAATTAGCAAGTTAAGAACCGATCTCAGGGTGGGCAAATGCACACAATATTTAGATTTTTTGGCCTAGAAGCAGGTCTGGGTTCAGTAATCCTTAACTTCAGATGGCACAAGTGGAATTCTGAATCTTAACATGCTGACTACAGAGAGAAAATTGCAGCAGAGCAAGGACTGAACTAAGACTTCCAACTGCTTTTCACAGAGGAAAAAAAAAAAAAGGTGAACAGGCTGCTTAATGCATGTCACACTGAACACAGGAGCTTATTTATGGTCTCAGTGTCCCAAGGGTGCTATGACTCCAAAACTGCTGGAATTACAGCTTTAGAAGTGAGTTAAAGGAACCAACAGCTCTTAATTAGAATCTAAAGTCATCCTTCACAGCCCAAGACAGGAAAACAGAGTACTCACACTGAGAACAACTCCTTCAAGGGCATCCTGAGCCTTGCTGGTGAGACGTTTACCAACCTTGAGAGGACAAATTCAGTTATCACAGGTAGAAAAAACCTCACATTTTGACACTCACTTGGACTAAAACATCTTACAGAATGCCAGTGTGCTCAGCCCATCCATTCTACCTCCAATATTCTGTTTATTCAGACCCACTGACAATCCCAGCCCGAGTTTTGCTGAGTGTTAACACAGAAACAAAGATGAATTTTACCTTGATGGGATGTTTTCAGAGCCAGTGTGCTCAGCCCATCCATTCTATCCCCAATATTCTGTTTATTCAGACCCACTGACAATCCCAGCCTGAATTTTGCTGAGTGCAACACAGAAACAAAGCTGAATTTTACCTTGATGGGATGTTTCAGAGCCAGTGTGCTCAGCCCATCCGTTCTACCCCCAATATTCTGTTTATTCAGACCCACTGACAATCCCAGCCCGAGTTTTGCTGAGTGCAACACAGACCTAAAGCTGAATTTTACCTTGATGGGATGTTTCAGAGCCTCCAGCACAGTGATCCGAGAGGTTTCCCTCACCAGGGAGGGTTTGCCCAGCCGTGCCTCTATGTAACGCCCTGCTACAGCCGTGGCATTTTTGGCAGAATAAACCCCCACTGCCAGCAGGGTCAGGCCTGCCACCTGCAAAGAAAAGGGGGAAAAGATGAGCAAAAAACACTTGGCAAGGCAGTGCTTGCCTGTCCTGTGGTGGGGAATTAAGATTCAGGACAAATGCTGACCAGGAGGGGTTTATTTTTGGTAAGGTGTTTTATCCCTGTTCAGACAGTCAAGGTCTCACACTCACTGACTGCTCTTGCACAGCAAAAGGCAGAGGAAGCACAAGTGAAGCATTTAGTCCTGAATCCAAAATTATATCCTGCCCAAAAAGTGTGGGGCTGTCCAGATTTTCAACTAAACTGAGTAATGAAGATAAAACAGCCATGGCAGGCAGAATGCCCCTCAGCACACCAGAAAATGAGAGCTGAATTCAAGGTGCCAAGGTAAAAGAGCTGAATTGTGGCTGCCACCAAGGCAGGGCACAGTGGGGAACAAAAAGGGAATATCTGCTAAAGGTGGCAGCTGTGCCAGCCCCAAGACAACAGGGAACTGGGGAGTCCAGAGGAGCAACAAAGCCAAATCCATCACGGGAATGGGAATTACCATCATGGGAATGGGAATTACCATCTTGGGAATGGGAATTACCATCACTGCACTGGGCTGTTCTTTCAGAAACCCCACAAAATGAGACATTCCCATCGATTTGCCAGTGAAGCAGAAAGACTCCAGACTCAGGAGTCAGCTTAAAGCTGATGCCAATAATTTATATCAGAGGAAAAAAAGCAAACTGCAGCAATTGCTTTTAAAATAAGCTGACTTCTCCTGCAAGTACAGATCAGGGTCAAAAGCCTCAAGGACAACGAGGGTGGCACTGTTCAATAAACCATGAGGCACCATCTGTTCGCTCTCACTCTGCTGAAACGTGGCATCACTTCTGCTCTGGGTGGAAACACGAAGGGATGAGGACTGTGAGTTCCAGGATGCAAAGAGTGAGGGATCTCCACACCCAGTTCAGCTCAGATTCAGAACACTGAGCAGATTTCACGTTTTTAGCAGCCTCCCTCTAAAAACAGTGCCATGATCTCATGCTCTCTTACAGCATCTAGCACAAAGTTCCCTCTGCCTGGGTGGATCTGATGTCACTTCCTCAGACTTTTGGACTTCACTGATGCTCATGTCACAAAATACAGAGAAGCAGAGCTTTAAAACTGACTTCTGTATCAAACAAGAACCCAACTGCCTACTCTAAAAATCAGTCTGATTACAGGGCCTACCTATTTGTCATAAAGTATCAAGCAAAGGAATGGGTCTCTGATCAGAAAACAAAGTGAATTACACTAAAACCACAATGAACCAAAAAAATTTGAAGTAGAACCTTTGGGGTTCTGCTTGGCTGGGAAGAGGTACAGAAAAAACAGCCCTTAGAATAGACAGAGCTGAAAATTCAGGCTTCATTTACAAAAATCTTAAAATAACTGACTGGTGCTTACCTTATAGTAATTTTAAAATTTACAAAGCAACAGAAAATATGAGTTCTAGCTGTTACCCCCTTTCCAAAAATATACTTACCATATTTTTTTTTTTAAGCTAAATGTCCCAAATTCACAAGAGAAGAGCATGTAAGAAGGAAAAATGACCATAATGCAGGAAACTGGTGTTTGGGTCAAGTGAATGCACAGCTCAAAGCACCAAGCACTGATCTACAAAAGGCTCTGAATGCTGCAGACACCCCAGGTACAGATGACAAAAGGAGCCACTAAAAGCTTGTCTTGTTCTCCTCAGTGCTCTCAAGCAAAAGATGTTTTGTATCAGCCTGTGTGTATAAAATCAGAGGGTGGAGCAGATGGTGCTGACTGATTTAAAGCAAAATTTCTATTTTAACCAGCCATGCTACCAGAAATATACTTTCACTGCTGTTTTCTTGTAAGTATAACACTGAGAAACAACTTTATGTCCCCAAGATTCCATTGCCAAGCTCTTTTGCCCTGTGAAAAGATGCTGGTCTGGCTTTTAATCAATTTATTTAGCACACATAAGAGTTCTCTAAGTGCTCTCTAGGCTACATCAAAATTAGATCTAAAGCTGTGACACAAGCAGGAGTTTAACACACATTTCCAGACAGGCTTTTCTGGAAGTTACTGACACATATCCCAACCTTACCGTGGCTGTGACTTTATCCCAGTCTGTCACAAAAGCACGGAATCCTTCCCCAAAGAGCATCCCAGCTGTCCTGTGGCAAGCAAACAGCAAGGAAAGCAGGAGAGAAAGGGATTTCAAAGACTGAATTGATAAATTTTAAAGACAGACTTTCAGATTGTATTAAAAGTTGTTAATCCTCTTCAGAACTAGTCAAAGCTAAAGGCTCACCTCAGAATTGGAACATGAACAAGCATGGAAAATGTATTTATAGTCAGCTGATGCCTACACCTGAGCTGGGATCAAGTCCAAAAAAGCATCTGGCCTTAAGATGATACCAATTTACTTCTTTAATGCATTATTTGTGCTGAACTGGAGGTATTTAACTCTAAAGCCTTCTTTGTTCAAAATCTCAAAAGACCTAAAATTAACCAATTCCAAACCTAAACATCCACCCCTGAGGAGCCAAACTGCTTTACACCTTTGTGGTGGATGTTCTGAAAGAACTGAGGGGATCTGAGAGAACTGAGGGGATCTCAGAGTTACTGAGCTGCAGGACTAGAGGACAAGGCTTGAAATAAACTGTGAGAAAAATTTTATCACTGTCAATGTCCCTGGGTGCCACTCAGGGGACAATGCAGTGACAAGTGAGAGTTCACACAAGGTGCACAATGCTGAAATTCCTCAGAGGAATAAACCCCAGGTTCTCCCACAGGCTGGGACACACTTGGAGAAACAGCAGGATGAAATTCCTCAGAGGGATAAATCCCATGCTCTCCCACACACTGGGATACACAGAGAAGCACCAGAGGAACAACCCCAGGTTCTCCCACAGGCTGGGACACACTTGGAGAAACAGCAGGCTGAAATTCCTCAGAGAACAAACCCCAGAGTCTCCCACATGTGGGGACACGCTTGGAGAAGCACAACACTGAAATTCCTCAGAGGAATAAACCCCAGGTTCTCCCACAGGCTGGGACACACTTGGAGAAGAACCAGGCTGAAATTTCCCACAGGAACAAGCCCCAGCTTCTCCCACACGTAGGAACACACTTGGAGAAGAATCAGGCTGAAATTCCTCAGAGGAACAAACCCCAGGTTCTCCCACATGTGGAAACACACTTGGAGAAGCACAACACTGAAATTCCTCAGAGGAATAAACCCCAGGTTCTCCCACACACTGGGATGGAGAAGCATCAGAGGAACAAATCCCAGGTTCTCCCATGTGCTGGGACAACACACTTGGAAAACCAGGCTGAAATTCCTCGGAGGAACAACTCCAGGTTCTCTCACATGCAGGGACACACTTGGAGAACCACCAGGCTGAAACTCCTCCAAGGAACAAACCCCATCTTTTCCATCCTGCTGGGACACAGGTGGAGAACCACCAGGCTGAAATTCCCCAGAGGAATAGACCCCAGCTTTTCCAGCCTGCTGGGACACAGGTGGAGAAGCACAACACTGAAACTCCTCTGAGGAACAAACCCCAGCTTTTCCAGCCTGCAGGGACACAGGCAGAGAAGCCCCAGCCCCCCTGCACACCCACTTGAGGGACTCGAGCACGGTCTGGCGGTGCTCGGCGGCCTTGAGGCGGATCTGCTCGCGGATGATGTCGGCGTTCTCCCGCTCGGCCTTGGCGCGCGCCCGCGCCTCCGCCTCCACCCGCAGCATCTCGTTCTTGTGCCGCAGCTCCATCTCCCTCTCCACGGTGGCTGGGGTTAAAGAGAACAGCAGAGAGGTCAGATTTTGGGGTGGATTAATGGCAGGGAGCAGGAGAATCCCAGGGAAGGCGCCGTGTAGAGCTTGGAAGAGAAGTGAAACGGAGCTGCCGGTCCCAAATGGGATTTTGGAAGTTTTGGTACTTCAAACTTTCTCCTTGTGTGAAAGGAGAATTAATGAGAAATCCAGGAGAAAAATAACCCAACTCACCAGGGTTTCAGCACTGGGCTGTTTGTTCAGGCTGCACTTCCCTCACTGGATGGCAGCACAGCTGTTCACATCTGCCACACAGGACACAAATGGCCACATTTGCTCGGAGCAAACCGGCCCTCCCATCCTGTTCAGTCCAACACAAACTGCCTTAACATTTCTGAGACTTCCACCCCAGTGGAATTCTGGCAATTCCCAATAACAAAAAGAAACAAAGCAAATTCCTCACTGCACCTTTTTTATTTTCTGCAGGAAACTGAATGGAGAGGAGGTGACACAGATTCAACCACTCCTTTCAGATGATTTCTCTCCCCTCCTCAAAACTGGCTCTATTTTAGGTTGTTCCAGTACGAAATCAGAATTTCAGTTATTCTGTCAGGAGATGCTGACAGTTCTTTGGAGTGACAGGGCAGATGTTTAGGAGTGCAGCCCTTCCTAAAACTCACCTTGGAAGCAACAGGTAATTTTAGCACTGCTGGGATTTACTTGTTCTTGCCAATCTGACATCAAACGCAGCACAGACACAAAGATCAGCACAAGGACTCCACACAGCCTCCCACCCTCAGCAGCTGAACAAAACACTCACCTCTCCTCATGGCCTCCTGCTTCTGCACAGATTCCTCCTGCTTCCTCAGATTTTCCTCATTAGCAAGTTGCTACAGGGAGAGAAGAGATGTTGATGTTGTAAAAACTCCATCACGTGTAAACTTAAGCGCTACAAATATTTTCAAGAAGCTGCTGCTCAGGCTGGAGTGCGTTTCCCTCTCCCCATCTCCCAGATTTATCCTCCTAATTCCAAGCTGCTGCTTTGTCCCAATGCCCATCTCTTGGATTTAAGGCTCCCAGCCCATTCCCAGCTGGATCAGAGCAGGAATCCACCCTACCTGCTGTCGCATTTGCTCGTCGTAGCGCTGCCGTGCCAGTTTGTCCTGGTACTGGGCTCTCTTCAAAAAACAAAACAGAACTCAGAACACACAGATGAGGCAGTTAAAAAACAGCCTGGTCCTCAGGGAAATGAGGTTCAGGAGGGAAAAAAACCAAGTAAAACGGGAAAATCCACACAAAAAATTATGCTGGATTTGAATGTGAACAGGGCAAAATATCCTCAGTCAGCACCAAAAACTCCTCTGTGCTGAGAAATCTCTACAGAGATTTAGAAATCTCTAAATCTGACTTCATTTTAAGGGATCACTGATATCAAAACAAGGAGCAAGTGTTTCTTGGCCCAGAAAAGGAGACTTCAGTGGGAAAAACAAGGTTTTCATGTTCTAAACCACATTATCTGCACTGGTGACTGCCAGCAATAGAACTGTCAGGATGTGCTGATGGGCTCTGGTTTTGATAAAGATTCACTTGTTCCTCATTAATTCCTCTTATCAATTTTCCAAATAACTCCAAATAAACCCAAGTCATCTCCACTGAACTGGAAGAGGGCTGAGGATCCACATCCACCAGCAGGGGACTCTGTATTAAGGGGTGAGATCATTCTCTATTCCAAACACAGGGACAGCAGAACAGCTTGGGAATTATCTCCCCAGCAACATCATGGAATAAACCAAGATTGAGTTTGCTGTGGTTTCAAATAACCCCTGAGTTTGCTGTGACTTCAAATGATGCCCTGAGAGCAGCAGGAGGTGAAGAACCAACCCCTGAGAGCAGCAGAGTGTGCAGCTCTTGCTGGGCCAGCCTCGCTCAAAGTCCAAACTCTGCCAGGGTAAAAGCACCGTGTGCCAAATAAACAGTTCTAGCAAACTTCCCAAGCTGGATAATCCATCAGAATGAATCAATTCCCTCACCTCCTGTGCTCTCAGAGTAAGAAATCACCGTAATTTAGCTTTTGGCCTTTATTTCCCCTGTTTCAGGATTGTTGGCATGTCAGAGGCTCAAGCTAAAACAAACCAGGAAGCACCAACACTGCTCACAACAATTCAGATCTGCATCACTTCTCTTAAGATATTTTTCCTGTTTAATTCAGAAGAAATTGGGTTTCAAGCTACTTGAAACTGAAATCCAAATAACTTCAGAGCCATTCCACTGTCCAGGCTAACACACATATTTATAAACCAGTATTCCTCAACACTTCCCTGAAAAGCTCTTTAGGAAAATCCCAAAAAACACAGAATGAGAGAAACTGCTGCCACCAGTTCCTTTGGATGTTCAAGAACATCCATTTAGTCCAAAAGGACTAAAAATCCAGCTCAACATTACAAATCCAGGACAGAGGCTCAGGCTGTGAACACCCCCAGACCTCTGGCTGCCCACAACCCCTTCACCTCAAAAAGAGATCATTAATTAACGGGATAACGAAAGGGATAATTAATGCATCACTGCCTTTTCTATAAGGGAAGATACAAACAAGGTTTCCCCTCACTTGGCTTCCCCCTCATTCCCTTACTGCTTGGTGCTGTTTGGTTTCTTCATTGAGTGTTTTCCTCCTCTCCTCTGCCTGCACCCGGATCTGCTCATTCTTCAGCTGTTCTATGGCAGCTTCGTACTCCTGGTGAGAGAATCAGAGAATTTCAGCATCAGAAATCAACAGAACATCCTGGAGAGAAGCTCTACTGACAATTACATTCCAAAAAATCCCTCTGGGATCACAGTGGTACCCTTAAAAAATGACCATTGACGTAAGAAACATAAATACGATAATCAAATGATTGTAAGAACTATCCTAATTAACCATTTCAGGATTAAACACAAATTTATAAAAACATCCAAGAGACCAAACAATCCCTAAATTCCTTGATAAGAGAAACAGAAGTCTGTCCTTCACCCAGCTACTTTACAGTTCCCACAGAAACCCCTTGTCACTCCCCAAAACCAGCAGTGATATTCCAGGAGTTACAAAACCACTCAGGACATGCAAGTTTTAATCAAAGCCATAACAAAAAAAAAAAAGTGTCAGAATAGGCCAAATTAGCTGGGACTTCCAGAATTACCTTTTTTTTTTTTCCCTAAGGGCAAATAACTACAATTTGCTGAAGCTGAACAGAAAGGAAAACTCATCATCCTCTGCAGAGGAAAGATTTTAACTTTTGTCCCTCCCAAACCTGGAGTTCCAACGTGAGGAATTCCAACACACCTTCAGTTTGGCTTGCTGTTCCAGCTGCAAGGTCTGCTCCTGCATCTGGGCAAGGCTCAGGGCATCTTTTGCATGGCCTGGAGGGTGGGAAGAGATTTTGGACAGTGAGAGGTTTTTTCTCAGCAAAGAAGATGCTCAGGCTGTGGAATCCATCCTGTTCCAGCTGTGCCTGCCTGGAGCACAGCTCTGCAATGGCAATTTCAAAACTCCAGGGAATAAATGATTGTGAAACTTTGTCAGTGTTGGACATCAAACGACGACACGGACTCTCAATCGAAAAGCTAAAAAAAGGTAAAACCTTTATTTTTA
>VYZR01055952.1:0-39167 GCA_013400675.1 Oxylabes madagascariensis | reverse complement strand
TTTATAAGGGAAAGTTCTGAGAAACTCGAGTTATTCTGGTGCAAATCAACTTGGTTGCAAGGTGAGTAGAGCTATAGATAAATGTTGTTAGTCCTAAACAAGGGATAGTTTTCTAGTTCTCCTAAAATGTAGAACACAAATTGAAAAGAAAGCCCTAATCTATTTCTTCATCTTTGTGGTCTCCATTTTTGGGCAGTGCATGTGATGTAGGACAGCTAAATGTCACCTGGCTTACCTGTTGTCTTCAGCAATGAATGCAGGCAGCCATCAGCTTCCAGTGACTTTCAGCATCTCTGCAAACAAGCACTGGAAATGGCTTTGCTGATGTACAATGTCCTAGGACCTAGGAATAGCAGGTTGGCAGTGTCAAGTTGTTGTTTCCCAGCAGCTTTGGAGGACAGGGTATACTTGAAATAAATCTATCAGGTAGGATTTAAATTGGCCGGGGCTGTAAGTAACAGTTTATTGAGCTTATTTATGATGTGGCACCTAGGAAATGAAATGGAGAAATGTCAAGTGCTTTCAAAACCAGCCAGCACAGTTTATATGCCCCCTCCCCCTTGCTTGGAAGCTCTGTCTTGGCTTCATGCCGGAAGCATATTATTGTAATAAAACACATTCACATTCTAGGTGGTAAATGGAATTTACCCAATAATTAAAACTAGAAATAAAATAAATTCATTCATCATCTTCATTCCCGGCATAGCTGACATTCTTAGCACTATATATGGTACAAAAATGTGCACCTTGGGCTTTTTAGCTGTTCATGGTGTAATGACCAAATCCATCTGTGAGAGTCTTGGGAATTGAAGCTGAAGCAAAGCCACACAAAAGCTAGATCTGAGCAGTTCCCATAAAGGATATTTCCACAGTTCCTTCTCCTGAATTTGGACTTTGGCCCAGGCTGAAGCCCATCTTCTTTCCAGACTGCTGGTTGTTACCATTGCACAAAGACAGACCAGCCTCAAGTTCCTCAGCTGAGTAACCATCTGTCTGCCCTCCCACACAGACACCTGAAGATGAGATAATGTTGAAAGGAAAACAAATAAGTTGAATAATTTTAAAGCCTCAAATGCATCTTTCTGCAATCTCTAACATTTCCAATGTATTTTTTTAATGTGTTAATAGGATAGTTATGTTCTCAGAGTTTAAATTTGCTTGTTACATTAGAAGTATGCATTCAGTTTGATAGAGTTGTTTCATAATTGTGTAAAAGGTCTGTGCAAATGCAGAAATGAGTTGGATTCAGTCCTGAGGGCCAGCAGCCCTTCTGCAAACCTGGGGCCCAGGAAAAGTGACGTGAGCCCTGCAGTCTGCTTTGCAAGTTATGTCTCTTTGTGCAGTCTTACTGAGTAAAGCCTTAGTAAGCAGTCAAATAATCCAGTACAAGCAGCACAACTGAGCACAGCAATTTCTTTTCAGAGGAGTGCTTGCTAATATTAGGATAAACTTACACAAAATGGAAAAATTAAAGGCAACTTTGAAATGAATCCTGAAATGCAGCTAGAGGGATCTTGGATTAAAAACCTCTTGTGTGCTGCTTTATGAACAAACAACTTCATCCGTGATAGATTGTGAGCCCTGAGCGTACATAACAAGGCAATTAAGAGAAAGCACAGTCAATGGAATAATATTGCATTATCTTTGTGTTTCACGTAAGTCCTGTATCTCCTTTCCACTGCCAGTTTGCTGTAAATTGCACCTTGTCATTAATAGGATTATTGATAACTGTGCCAAACAGAGCTTCTGCAGAATTTAGTGTTTGCTAAAATGCCTCCTTCACCATTGAAAAGTGTTACTAATATGCTTTAAACATAAATCTTGTACTGGTAATGCTCTAGGTTACAGCCAGCAGCAAGTAGAGCTCCATGGATCACTGAAGCTGGAAGGCAGGGATGCCCTCCTGCTGTGGGATGCGGTGTGTCCAGCTGGTGGAATTTTTTTCAAGTCTGTGTACTTAAAAGTGAATTTGCCCTTCCCCCATGGGGCAAATTCAGGGGAGAATTCCACCCTGGATAAATTGTCTTGTGCCACAATCGACTGTTCACCAGACAAGTGGTGTTTTCCTTTGCTCTCACCCTCTCCTGCAGCTTCCTTGGAGGCAGCAGCTGTGGTGCAGGTGGCCCCAGGCTGTGCTGCTGGTGTTGGCTCTGTGGGTGGCTTGTGCTGGCCTTGGCCATAGGGACACGGTGATCCACAGGTTCAAAGTCTGATGGCCTCTGGGTCAGCTGAAGGACATGATTTCACATCCAGCCACACAGAGCTCTTCATCTCCTGCCAGCAGAGCTGTCAGCAGAGGGGCTGCATGTCACACATGTGGCCCTGCCTGGGCCCAGGGTAGATGACTGCAGGGCATGGGCTCATTTGGGGATGAAAGACAGAACTGTGGCTGGAATTTTCTCCAAACCACTTCTCCTTGCAGAGCAGCATCACATCTCTGCAGCTTGGCTCTGGGTTTCAGCCAGCTGCTTCTGCTCTTTGTCATCCTGTCCCGTGCTGGGCGTCATCGTGGCACCTTTAGTGTGGCTGTGCAGGGAAAAGGGTCAGTGGCACTGGGTCTACACAGCTCCCCAAATCCTCCCTGCCTGATGTGGTCCCACAGGAGCTGAGTGGGATTCCAGAGCAGGGCTAGTAAGCAAAGGTGCCATTGCCCATCACTGCAGTTTATTAGGAAGAGTTATGTTGCAGGAGTATCCTGGACTACTTTGCTGCTGCTGCAAAGTGCTTTATTACTGACAGGTCTGAAAGCTGCAGAGGATTTGTAGAAATGAAAATAAATTACTCTCCCGTCTCTGGTGAGAGCCAGAGATCATCTGTCACTGCTCTTGGTGTCCCACCTCCAGCTTCAGTCCAGGTTGTTGTCTGGACCATGAGCTCATTCAGGTGATGATTGCTGCACCAGTGTGCCCTGTCTCTTGTGTATATTCTCCAGTGCACAGCCAAACTCAGACTGAAATAACACAAATGAATTTAATTGTTTTTTGATGGAGCTGTGTGGTATCAATCTGACATTGTAATAAGACATAAACAGACGTGCTGTGACATCCTGATGTTTTCAGGACAGTGACCAAATTCAGACCAAGCAAAGATGGTACAGAACAATTCCTTGAGATTTTCATTACCAATGTGGTGATGTTCAGATACTGTTGAAGTCTGTGGCCTGCCTGGAGTTGCAGCAGTGACCGCTATGTGCTCTGTGCTCCTGCAGTCCCTTCTCTAGCTCGTGTAAAGCAGTGATTGAGGCCTCCAGCTCAGTCATTTAGAAGATGGTTGTTCTCTCAAAGCAGCAGTTTGTCAGACTGCAATTTTAAAATTACACTGTGTTTTTCTAGGACTTGGCAGAACTTCTCCAAGACTTCTAAAATAGTACTCCAGAAAAGCTCATTCCTGGTGCAATTAAAAACGAAAGAAGGAGGAAGAGTGGATTGAAATGAACTGTTTGTTTGGGAGCTGGGTTTTTGTTTTGGTTTTTTCTAAGAGAGTGGTGCTTGAAACTCTTGCTTTTGAAGAGGTATTCCCACGCTGAGTCACATGCAGGGTTCCTGCAGAACAGCCTGGCTGGTGTTTTAGAGGTCAATATTTGTTGACAATTTCAGTGACGTTGCCAGTGCACAGCAGTGGTGTCTGGCAGAGGAGGGCTGCAGGCATGCCCTGAGATAAATTGATTCAAAAGGTAGGCACTGCCTCTTGGCTGCTTTAATTTTCCTCCTGCCAGGTTCACTGTGCTGGTGTGATTGCAGCACACACCAGGCTGGAGTTGCCATCTTTCACTGAGTGACAAGGACAAACATTTGTGCCTTCAGAGAGACTGAAGGTTTCTCTATTGTGTGTCACTGTGTCTGGGGAGCATGTAACTGCATGTCACCTGTGACAAACGCAGCACTAGAAATAAGTCTGCTGTGGGTTAAGAGCCTCTATCTGGAGGTTATGTGGCTGTTATGCTACTAAATGTCACTTTAACTTACAGAGTCTCACTCCAGCCTTATTTCTCAGTGCTTCGGTTGGCGAGCGCGTGGTTTTGTTGCTGCTCCTCGTGAAGTGCATAACTCAGCGTGAGTAAAGACACCCATCTGAAACCATAATGTACGGCTACATTAAGCCCCATTAGTTAAGAGTCAGGCTGGTTACAAATGAGGGTGAAATGGCCATTTCATTGCCGCATCTGTCTCTCCTCTGTGTGCATGTTTAATTCTTTGAACAGAGGGTGGGGAATTAAGAGACACCTCTGTGATGCATTTGGTGCCGTTTCGAGCCAGCCCAAGTCTGGGAGAGCAATCATATTTCCATCATCTCCTTGAGTCATCACAACAAGTGCCAGCTCAGGTTTGATTGCTGAGATTGCATTGTTGCTGAAGTGTGAGACGTGGAGTAGAGGGAACACAATGTGGTATTTAGCTGCAAGACTGAGCTCAAGATGCTGACAATTTGAAAAAAGCTCAGTTTTGACTTCGTGTGCCAAACAAATTTACCGTCGGAAGAACATGCTGGCCACACGATGATGTCATTTTCATAGAGTCACTTCACAGATGGTGCCCACAGCTCAGCAGAAGGCTTGGTCTGAGTACAAAGACCTCTTCAGGGTTCTTCTAAGTCTCCTGGTTGGAAGAAAGCCAATACTGATGTGATGCTGAAATGCAGGTAGTGAAACTACTCATCCAGTAAAATTCCTGCCTGAACTCACTTGCAAATCAAAAGTGTCATTGAACTGCCTAGAGCAGGTGAAAACTATCAAAGGTTTGCAGATGTGAGAGAAAAGAAAAAAAAATTGAGGATTCCACGGAGGATGGAGACATGGTGCTGGACCAAACTCTTTCTTTGTGGAAGGGTCCTTTGGAACTTGGAAGCTCCTGGAGGCTTTTGTAGAAAAGGAGCATTGAATAATGATGGACTGAGCTCCAGAATAACCTCTTGACTCTGTCTTCTCATGGTGTGTGGTGTGGCAGTGAAGCAGAGTGAAGAGCTGGTGTGACATGAAAAGCTTTAAAAGCTGAGGATTTGGGAATTTTGAAATTGAGTTCGCACAGAGAAGTCACTCAGCTGAGAAAATGGACTACAGTCCTGAAAAATGGTGGTGGATTGTACCATATGTGAGATGGAGCTTTTTTTTGCCCGCAGGTAATTGTGGTAGCCATCTCACTGCTCACTATGTTAATACAAATTTTAAACAAGAAAGCAATTAAATATTTATGAATGGCAGGCACACACTAAAAAACGCCCTGGACAATCAAGAAGAATGTTGGTCATTAGTGTGATAAAAGATGTATAATAGGTTAAATCACTTAATTTCCCACACATTTCCGGATTTGGCCAGTGGGAAAGATTTCGCTGAAACAATCACAAAAGAGACTGAGATAATCTTGGCCAATATCCTCCTTTTTGACAAAACAGATTCTAATAATAAAATCCTACATTTGATCACTTACCCCAGTGAAAGGCTTTTCGTGGTCCTTCCTTTTTATAATGTTTAATAGGCTGTAGCACCACTGCCAACCAGCCCGGAGCAGGAAGGGAAGGGGAGCTTTGTGCTGGCCTTGGCAGGAAGGTCAGGGCTCAGATCTGGCCAGAGTGCAGTGGCATTTGCAGGGACCAGCTGGGGGGTTTAATAAATGTGTGGGATGGAAGTGAATGGGAGCATTGGTGTGAAGGGAGGGATCTTCACAGATACCTCTATTTAGAAGATAGTTCTTGAACGAAATGCTTGTTACAGTATGGAGGGCATTCAGATGTGGGTGAATTCCTTCTGTTTCCCAAAAGGGCTCCTACTCCCGTCCAAGTGGGACTCTTGGCGTCACTGAGATACATGGAGCTCTCCCAGTGAGATGATGTTACTGCAGGTGTGCACTGCTGAGCAGATAAATAGCTATACATCTCTGCTTTTGGACTCTGCAGCTTCTCTGGAGTTTAATCTGCTAAAACTCTTTGAAGAACTTAAATATGCAGAGCTCTGTCTAAAACTGAATTATGTCTTGTCCTGTTCATGTAGCACAGTGTGGTGTTTTCAAGCAGTCTCTGAGTTGCTGGATTTGGGGATTTTTTTCACTGGCTATTAAAAGGCACCCGATTCTACCATGTTGTTTTAAAGCTTGAGTATTTCAATTTTGTGGATATTTTAAGCTGGCATCCTTGAAATCCCTAAGAAACCAGCCTGTTTCTCCGAGTCCCAGGCATGTCTTCTGAAAACACTGTAAATGTCAGAAGAAGCGATTTCACTGTACGGCTGCCCAGAGCAGACATATTGATGTTATTTAGCCTTCACTTGCCAAGCTGAGTGTTAGGATTGGGTTTTCACATGCGAGGCAGCTATCGGCTTTACAGATAGCCATATTTTCATAAGCTGCATTTGGCTGTCACACCTTCTCCTGTAGTTTCTTGATATGCAAACAAGTCTCAGTTATATATGCTCCTGGCGTATAAACTGATATCCCTGAAGAGTTCCTGATTATCCTTCCATTAACTTTTACTCTCCTCTGTCTCCCTTGGGGAGGCAACAAGTAGTCTTTCCTCCATCATGGGTTTCCAGCTGGTTACCTCCCTGCTTCCCTCCTAAATAGATTCTCTCAGTAGGGAAGTACAGTCTGTGAAATTTCAGTGCCATCTAAAAGTACAGCAGGGACTGCTGAAATGGGAATTTCAAAATTTGAAATGCAAGGAACGCATTCTGGATCTGAAAGTGCCCTCCCAAAGAACAGAATAACCATACGTGTCTAAATGCAGAGTTGTAGTGAAGCCAGGAACAGGAGCTTTGCTGTTTGTACATGGTGTTTCAGCTCCTCAGCTGTACTGCTGGAAACTATTGGAGGCTTGTGTGAGGTTCTGCCATTCTTACATTTTCTGGTCTAATTAGTGTTGTTTACAAACCAACATTCAGCCCCACTTCTTGGTTTCACTCAACACCGCACACTTCACAACATTCCTCACTGCCACGATTTCCTCTTTATGGAGTTCAGATTGTTTCTTAATCAGATTCCCATACCCTGTGTCCATCATAGCTGCAGCTGGGGACATCTAGCAAAGCATTCAGCAATTAAATCTTCACTTGTGCTTGTCCATCCTCCTGCAAACTCATGTGACAATAAATGTTTGTGTGAGTACAACTTGAGTCCTGTTCCCAAAGACCAGTCCATGGAGGGCGTATTGTACTGGGAACCCTCCCATTCAGGTTTTTGCACATGCTGCTGGCTTGACCCCTAATCTCTATCATTATTTAAATTCTATGTGCTCCTAAAACAGTCTTTGGGGCTACTCAGTGCTGTCACGTATTCCTACTTGGATTATATCCAGTTGATGAGGGTCTGTGTGTATATCTTCTAGTTCTGCCTTAAATTGAGCATAAAGCAGGATTCCTGTCAATATTCTTTCTTTGCAGCAGGATGCTGGCTCAGCTTCTTCAGAATTATTCAAACTGAAATAATTATTTAGTTGAATAAACATTTCAAGACAAGTTGCACATTTCTGGTTTTGGCATTAGCACTCTTAGAAAATTTGCAAATACCAGAGACTTGGTTTTTAAATGCGATCTCTAACTTGTTGCTGTAAATATTGACATGAGCCTTCAGTGGTATTTGGGAAACAAAGGTGACTGCCCTTACCCACATGAGCAGAAGCATATTTGTGGAATGTTCACACCGATTTCAAGAGCTTTTTGTGGCCACAAACAGAATTAAGATAGCAAGAATATGGCCCCAGTTATGAGGTCTCAGACCTAATTTGAGCATGTGATTCATCTGATTTCCCATGTGGAGTGGAAAGTCAAGGGTTTTCTTCAATTGCATGTATAAATCTGCAGGCTTGAGAGATTACAGGTGACATTAGGTTCTTCCTTCTGCAAATACTCTGTGTTTGCATATCTGTAGATGCTTAGTTTACCAGAAATTCCCCTGTGGAATTTAAAGTCCTGTGTCTGTCTGTGCGAGTCTGGAGAAGATTAAGTAAGGGTGAGACATTTAGCCACAGGGTAACAACTCTGGTGCACGTTCAAATTTTGTATCAGCCAGTTTGTTATATTATTAAAAGAGTACCATTTCATAACAGTGAGAGTTGCTGCTTTTAAAACCTCACTGTTGCTCAAACAATATGCAAAATGAAGGAATGAATATAGTTTTTATATGTTGGGTGCTATCTGTAGACACAAATTGGGATTTTCACTGTCCCTGTACAGCCTGTCCTTTTCCTAGCACTCCAGAGGGGTGTCTATGTCCCCATCTGGGCTGCTTAAACCTTAGGCAAGCTGCTGCCCTGCAGTCTTGGAGGCTGAGGAGAAGATAACTCATGTATGTTGTTTGGGGCTTCTCAGAGCATGGAAATAATGAGTAATTAAAGCTCTGGGCCTTCTGTCAAGTCACATATCTTTTTGATCTATAGGATTTGCACCCTTGACACCATCTTTTGAGGAGCACTCCCAAAAAGTATGGAACGAATGTAGATTATGTGGGAAATATCTCAGTAGTGTGCTCACACAGCTCGAGTCAGCACCCACTGTTAAGTGGACATGTCCTTTATGGAAATTGGCTTTGTAGCCCATATTTCAACTGCTGAAGAGTTATGAGGTCAGCAAGTGCAGTTCAGAATTTAGCTCATTTTGTGTGTATCTTGGACCATGCTCATCCCTGGGTTTTATACCACAAAAATCACTGGAATGATGCCAAGAAAAAATTCATCTCCTAATATTTGGAATCAGCTCCTCTGACAGGAGTGTTTTTCACTGAGCTCCCTGCCATAGCTCTAGGAAGGGTTCTGGTCCTGGTTCCTGAGGGTTATAATTTCTGCATGGGCACTGAGAATCACTAACAGGAGCAGGTTTTGGATGGATATTAAATCTCATGCTTCAGGGTACAGGCTATTCTCCTAACTTGGGAGCAGAAAGAGGCTGGTGTAGTGGGCATAGTGTTGTATTTCTGCTCCTTTCAATGTTCTTGCCTGTCTGAGATGCACCCAGTGGTGGCCAGCGTGAGAGGCAGGTGGGTGAGCTGGGTGGACCACGGACTGTTCCCATCTTTCTCTGAGAGAAGATTGTTGATGCCAAAGCCAGGCCATCACATTGCTGGTGCTTTGATTGGAAGCTAAGAACTAATGTCTGCAGTCCTTTGTAATGACGGACTTCTAGCAGTGATCACAGAATTGCCTTGCAGAGTTAATTTCGGCTAACGAGCAATTAGTCAGCTCAGCAGTGACTCTCCCTTTCCCGTGTCCCCTGGGGAAGGGGTGGTCAGGGCTGAGCATGGTGCTTCCCTGGGGTGTTGGGAACCCCAGCATGAGGGTCCAGCACCTCACCTGCAGCTTGGGCTGCAGATCAGATTTCCTCCATCTGAAGCAGAGAGATTTATTTTCCAAACTCCAGTCTTGCAGTGTTATCCTAAATGTCAGCAGTCTCTTTTTTTTTTTTTTTTTTTTTTTTAAATACTTAATGCAGCCAGAGAAAATCTGTCAGGCGAAGACTCCTTGCCTGCCCAAATGAAGGTGGAACTTGTATGGGCTTGAGCATATTCCAGCATGGACGTGTTTCAATCTGTGGACAGCCAGAGATGCTGCTGCTGCTTGCTGGGCTTGTGCGGGGGGCGCGGGGCTGCCTCGGGTCACGCTGCGGCAGCGGGTGGTGGGACGGGGAGCGGGCACAGATGGTGCTCCAGAAGGGGAAATCCAGAAGCTCACAAGCTCATTTCTTTTAGGGAGACATGTCCATATGTCACCCATAGAGGATGAGAGCCTGCTCATCAGTCTGGAGGACTCTGAGGCTGCTGGGGTGGAATAACCTGGGTCTGTGTCTAAGCTGGAGCCTGGTGCTGGCTCCCCTGTGCTCTGCCCACCCTCCCTGCCAGGGAGGGAAGTCCTGAGTGTCTGAGTGTTCAGTGCCTCTCCTGCCCAGGGCTGAGAAGGGGGGACTGTGCTAGGGAGCCTGCATGACTGGATTCATCACTGACAGGCTCAGCTCTGACCTCTCAGTTTTCCTGCCCACAGTCCTGTGCACAGCTCCTGGAGGTGAGTTGAGGCTCGGGGATGTGAGTACCATAAATCAGGTGCTTGGTTGTCTGTCCCCTCAGCCAGGCACTGCACACCTGAGCACAGAGATGCTCCACACAAAGGATGCCTTGCAGCTGGACATAAATCTCAGGGATGCATCCAGACCCTGGCAATTGGCACAAATGTCTCTTAAATTTTTGCTCCTAATCTGGTAACTGAGCATTGCTTGAATACAGTGTAATGAACAGTGGTGATAAATGTCATTGGTGACAGTCAGAGCTTACACTGCTCTTCAGAATGTGTTGATGTTTTCTGAGATAAAAATGAGACCCTCTTCCATTTAATATTTTAGCAAATTGGGGGAAGAAAATAGGTCAACAGAAATGTTGTCCCACTCAGACTTGAGCAGTGGTAAGGAAGTTACTTGAATTTCTGTATTTACATATTGAGGAGGAGGAGTGCACTTACATGAATGTGTGTGTCTCTATATAACTGCATTTACGTATGTAACACCCAAAATACATCATTATGCAGTCATATTCACATGTGGAATCTGTCTGAGGATATATGTGTATGTATAAAAATATGATTTATAGGTTTTTAAACCTCCCTGACAGATTCCAGGAGACCAATTTCTAAATGTATGCCAAGATTTTTGACTAAGAGACAGGTAGCAGTAGGTGCTAATAAATGAAAGAACTGCAAGTAAAATGTTGTGACATCCACCTCTCTGAACAACCTGCGGAGCGCTGGCAGAATCATCAAACCGAGCTGAGAGTAATCAGCAGGGACTGATAAAGCTGCTCTTATAATTATTTGTTTGATATACAGCTTTCCTTCTTCCTCCTGCATAAATAGCAGAATTGCTTTGCTTAGTGTGGGAGGTTTTTTTTATTCCTGTCAGGGCTCGTTCTCACCAAGATGTCACGAGAGGAGGACCGAGATCTGCATTTTTGTTTCATTTACAGGCTTTCCATTGTAATTCTGACAGCATGCGGTGGAGACAGCATTCATTTAGCTGGGGAGAGGTGGCCTTGCTCCTGCAAAGCTGTCGGTGTTGCGGGGGCCAGACTCTGCCATGCTGCTTTTAAGCCTCTCTGATTCCTCCAGGTTTGGCCTGGAAGAAGCTCTTCCTGGGAGGAGGCGGCTGCTGAGGTCTGAAGGCAGTCAGCAATGTTGTGCTTGGGTATTTGGATATTAAATACAATTTCCACAGCAGCTTTCTTGATTTTAGGTGTGAGTTTGATGATGCCACAGCCCAGGCTGCCCAACAAAACCACACAGCCCTACAGCTTGACAAGTGTTAGTTATCCTTAAATAACTTCCTCTCCTCTTCCACTTCTGAAGCAAGAAAATCCAAGCATTGACTGATTTCCAGGCAGTCACAGTGGTGGCCCGTCAGCGATGACTGAACTGAGCCAAAAGGGTCCTGTTGATGTCAGTGGTTTCTGGGAATGCTGCCTGCATGGTTTTGTTCCGGGATTTCCCTCTCTGTCCATGCCTGGTTGAGCTCTGACTTCACTCCAGGGCAAAGTTTGCAATTTTGTGTTTAACAAAAGGTACAGTAATTCATTCCCACCCTAAGCATTCTCATTTTCCTTTTCCCATTTATGTTCTATTTAGCCTCTTTCGTTCCTTAAAAAACGGAGGAAAAGGATAATGGATAATTTCTAAGCAGATAAAGAAAGAATAACTTTTACTTTAAAAAAAAACCCCTATTCACCAGAATAGTTTTGATACTGTCTAAGGGTTTTACCAGGATACCAGGAACTCAGGAAGAAGGGGAAGTCTAAGGGGAGAGAGAGGCACATTAGAGCAGAAAATAGATTTCCTAGCCTAAAGAGAGAAATCCAGACTGCTGCCTTTGGCATGCATTTGAATATTGTCAAGGGCATCTGGAATATGTTGATAGCTGTTCTCCTTCTAATAATTATAAAAATCTGCTAATGATAAGGCACAGATTTGCCACCGGCCGTGTCTGCCACGTGCACACCCAGCGTTGGGAAGGGGTCTGAGACATCAGAGGCTGTGCTGCTCTCCCGGCAGGGTCAGCACCAACTCCCTGTTACTCAGGAGAAATACTTCAGACTTGAACCAGATTAATGAAAAGAGAAATTGCTCTGAGACTAAGAAAAAAAGCTTTACACCCATTGCAGTGCTGTGGGGGGTTGTTCTTGAGCGATTACAGCTCATCTTTTCAATGCCTTCTGATTCCAGGCAATGATGGCATTTTAAGATAAATAAAGTGTTCATGGCTCTGCTTGTTATTGAAGGGCTTTTATTATTGCTGATGTTACATGAAAAAGAAAGTTATTAAAAAAATGTGGCACTAACAAATTGAAGCCCCCAGGGAACTGTTGCCTGAATGGGATTTTGATTGGAGTTCAATTTAATTGGCCATAAATCTTCTCTTTTCTGATTTACATTCTACTTCAGACCAGTCTACCAAATTCATGATAATCAGGTTTTCATTTTTCTCTATTGAGCAAAATACTCTGACATGAGCATAAACAGAAATATTCCTTCAGCAAGGTGACCTTGTTCCTGCTTGCACCGTGCTGGTAATTGATTTAATGCCTCCTTACCTATAAATTGGGCCTCTTTCTGAGGCATGTCTGTCAGATTTCAAGGTAATTGGTTAGCATGGTTGTTTTTCTGACTGCAAGATATTTCTCATAAACCTCTAGTACAAGATCATTTTACCTCTAAGATCATTTTACTGACATGATGGAATGAATTCAGCAGGCAGACATACATTGACTCTGCTGCAGCTTTGAATGCACCTATGTGCATTTCTTGGAGAATTACAAAAGATCTTGTTCCAGCCTGGAGTAAATCTGTGCAGTTATAGAGCCCAGTAATTTCTGTGGAGTTCAGTTTTGCAGAAGAAAAAGAAGAAAAGTTTACCAGGCACCCTGAGGCTCCTGGCCCACATTCCCTGCTCTGGAATGTTGTGTACCACAACACACCATGGAGCTGTCCTGTCCTGTCCTCTCTGCTACTCAGCTCTCCTTCCCTTCCTTTACCCAAGGCTGCTTTCTGTGATTGCTGGTTTAGATTTGTGAGTTTTCCTTCCCCTCCTCTCTAAGAAGGCTTCACCGGGTGAACTCTTTAGGGAAGTGATTTGTGTGGGCGGATGAGTAAGAGGTGAGAACCAGGTGGGATCAAAGGAAACAGAATTGTCATCTAATTCTGATTAGATATCCAAAGCCATAAATTCACTTGCTGATCTTGCAGCCTCATTCATGGGAATCTCAGTGAAATCCTCAGCTGCTGCAAGGAGTGGGTACAAAAGGGGAGGGAACCTGCACTGAGATGTAATCATCATTATTGAGATCAGAGAATATTGCAGTTAAATGTTTTTCCCCACTGTTCTTATCCCTTGTGCTTTCTTTGTGTTTCTAACTTATGTAGAGGCTTCATTATATTGCTCATTTAACCATTTCCAGCAATACTGGGATTGACAGGTTGAGTTTTCAGCAATCTCACAACTTCATGGGCTGTAAATTGAATGTTTTAGGGCCTGGTGAAAAGGTGATAAGAAAGTGGCATCTGCTACCAGTTTCTAATTACATCATCATCATCAAATACATTGAATTTGTTAATGCCAGGTACTCTTGCTGAAAATGCCTTTATAACCATGGCCTTGGCAACTGGAAGCAATTACTTTGCAGTGCTTTTCCTTTTGTATTCCGAAACACCAGAATTCTTTTCTTGTCTTTCCTCTGCTTCCCTCCTTACAAAAGAAGCAGAAAAAAATCTGAATGTTAACTTGTTAAGATTATGTTCTGATTTTTTTTTTTTTTTGTCAGCAAAGATGAATAGCTGAAAAATTACTGAAAGTAATCTAAAGAAAAATGAGCATCTGCTACTGAAGTTTCTGATGAGCTCAGTGGTATTGAGGGCTTGTGTGACTGCGATGGGCAGGTACTGAGGCTGATGAGACCTCAGTGTGTCTTGTGCTATTCTTTTAGGGATTGTGGGCAAGGTTTGTTCCCCATACAGTGATGGCTTGGGTAGTAGACCTGGTTACTAAAACTTGTCAAGATGTTATTCCAAAATGTTTTATTGCAAGCCGTCTTCCTTTAGCTATGGTTTTGGTGGTTGTTTGATCAGAAAAGACTTTTGCAGGATTGAGATGGGATGGGAGATGTCTCCCAGCTTGACTCCCAGCTCATTCTGGATTAGATATGTTTGTTAAAGTCTGTGCCTTGCCAAATTAATGCTTGACTTGGGTCTCCCATACCCTTGGTTTGTCCCCTGCCCATGCTCCCTGAATGCTGACGTGCTTGAGTGACACTGGAGCCTCCCTCATGGCACAGATGGATACTCCAGCCTCCACACCTTCCCTTACCACCGTCTGTAGTTCCTGTAGTTCTGCTGGGAGATTGTCAGAAGCTTGTGCCTTTCATCCCTGAAGTGGGAAGGCTTTTATTTATTTGGTTAATCCGAAAGTTAAGTGGGTGGGAAGATAAGTCAGCAGCCCCGTTCCTTTCGTCACATGGTACCAACTCTTGTTTCCCCTTGAGAGAGGCAGAGCAGATGGAAGGCAGAGATGAAATGAAGATCAGAAGTAAACAGTGTGATTAGGTTTTTGATAAAGGATAAAACACTTAACACATCAAAGGCGCTGAAAACCACATTAAATGTTTCCTGAGCATTTCGTGTCCACGTAGACATTAACAGTACTTGCCATGGGGACACTTGTAACAGCAAGTGGTGGAGCTGGGGATGCTGGTGGGTGTTTACCCTCCTGGCTGTGCTGCAGGTCACCTGCCTGGCCCAGGAAGGCAGAGCTGGCAGCCTGCGGCCATCCTGCAGCACCTTGAACCTCCCTTGCTGCAGATCAGCAGGCCCATGTGCATGCTCAGGACTCCTTTAAGCCTCCCCAGCCTCCCAGGTCTGGGCACTGGTTTTCCAGAGATTCCAAGGCACTTGCAGATGTAGATAAGTGCAGAGTTTGTGGGTAACTTTTCTCCCAAGCACTGGTGTTCCTTTGGTTCCGTGCTTTAGCTCAGTGAATCAAGTCCTGAAATACTTTGTGTAAGCAGCATCATTAGTAGTGAGAAGTGTCTATATTTCTTTTCATCACTTTGTTGAAATACTGGGCAGTGCTGGCCAGTGGAGAAAGATAAAAAGGTGTATATTGCCATTATTTTTTAAATGGTGGTGCTGATTGCTCTGGCCACTGCTGGTGGACATAACATTTTGGTAAAATTCATAAAAAATGTTACCAGCCCAGCCTAGCAGCGTTTGGTGTTCCTTTTTCCAGGTAGTGCTCAGTCCAATCTGCCTTTGTTTCCAATTTATCACCTTGTTTTTCTGTAGGTAAGGAAGGAGGCACATGCTCTGCCTTCTGCCACATGGGAGGTTCTGTAACAGAGACCAGTCCCAGAAAGAGTCTGCCCCTGGATTTTATTTTTGTTTTTTTTTTTATCTGTTGCAGAAACATTTTCCCACCTTCTGGTTTCAGCCCTTCAGAGCACAGAAGTAGTTTAAATGCTGTGTGTGTGCAGCCACACACAGTGTATCATCAGTCATTTTGCGTGTTGGGGGTGGAAGTTTGCCCTTCACTAACATTTCACCATCTCACTTCCTCCAGAGCACCATTTATCAACTGAAATTGGCATCAGATTTGCTTCTGAAATGAGAGGAACAGCAAAACACTGTGTGTTGAATTGGATGAAAGTTTATGGAAGCATCTGCTGAATGTTCACATGCTTAAATCCCATTGACTTCAGGTTAAGTCCAAGAGGTTTTCAAGTGAGGTTTTGAGTCATTTTTACCACATTCGAGCTGTTGTTTCCAGGAAAAGTGGAAAAAACTTTTTACTTATAAAGAAGATGGACTTCTTTACAAATATGTAATAATCTCAAGTTTTACTTGCCAGGGTTTATATTAAAAAGCTCAGAAATGGGGCAATACTTGAATGGAAATGTGTGTTAGAGTCACAGAGAAGCTAATCAGAAGCAACTGCTTACACTCATTAGTCCAAGCTCCCACATGAAGCAGGGCTTGAAGTTTGCTCAGTCTTGTCTAGTTGAGTTTTGAAAATCTCCCAGGATGGAAATTGAACATCCTTTCCAGGTCCCTCTTCCAATTTCACACAGTGCTCAGGGGATGATTTTCTCTTCAGCTGGAATTCCTCTGCTGCAGCCTGGGAGTGCTGCCTCCCATCCTGTCACTGTGCTCTTCAGGGAAGGCTCTGCCTCTGTCTGTGCTGCCTTTTCCATCATCCAAAGAGTTCAATAAGACAAATCTCCTTGGTTGTTTGCTTGTTTGTTTTCCTCTCAGTGCTTCCCTTGTTTCTGTATTCTGTGAGTGATTGACAGCAGAACCTTGTCTGTGTATTTGGGCTCTTTCAAAGAAAGATCTTGTTTCTACTTAATACTCTTGAAAAGAGAACTCTGGAAATGTATGGACAGAAAAAGAAATTAGGCAGTGTGAGCAGAGAAGTCCCTGTCCCAAATTCATGTTTGCCAAATTCTAATGTTAGTTATTTTTGAGCTTAGTAGTGCAAGAGGCTTTTATCCTTTGTACAGCTGGCCTCATCCTGCTGTGAACATAACGTTAAAGGGAGCCAAAGGCATCTGTTAAAACCTTCAGATCGTCTTTGGTGGCAAATAAGGTGGCAATCATGCACCAGCTCAGATATGACGCAGGCTTTGCCTGAAAACTTGAGGTTAGACCAGGAGCTTCAAAATAAAAAAGCCAAATTTAATTTCTTGACAATACCCAAGACAGATGTCTCAGTGACAGTTGTACAGCTGTTTTATTTCCTTTTAAAAAAAGGTAACTTTTTCTTAAAAAGCATTACCATGTATTTCAGCAAGATTTCTCATTTAATAAGATGCAAAAGTTCAGGCAATATCCTGTTTAGATGGTTTCTATTTGATAATAAAAATGGCATTGACAGTGAGAGATAGCACCGAATAAATCACTACTTGTGAGTTCTGTTTTATGCTGCAGCCAGATGTGTCCTGTAAGTTCACAGCTATTTTAACTTTTTCTTTCCTCATCTAGACAGCTGTATGTCCATGAGATTTATTTCTTGATCTATGTGAACATGAAATCCTTCTTGGGATTATTGCCATAGAAACAAGCCATAACATAGAGCGTGTTAGAAGAAACAAATGGGATTTGGCAGTCCTTCCCATTTACTACACAGAGTCTGAGCTGTGTAGTACAAAAAGCAGCAATTACTTGCTCTCAGAGCTTTATTAACAGGCACATCTGCACATTCATTAGAACTCGATGCTTCAACTTCCATCCTGGCTGGGATGGCATTTACAGATTCTGGTCTTTAAGCTAAAATCCAACATCTAGTTTATTTTCCAGTCAAGGTAGGAGTTGGTCAGGTTTGGCATTTTGGTTCCCTTTTGTTTGTTGCAAGTCCCAGAGGCAGCCCGTGTGAGCCTCCCAGGAGATAAGTGATCAAACTGCTGGCTCCAGGGAACGGTCCCTCCTTTGAAGGATGAAGTCACCCAAGTTTTGCTTGTAAAGCCTGATCTCCCACGGAGCTGGGACTCGGCTCCCAGCCTCTCCCAGGGCTTCACACCCTGCCTGGCTTACAGGAATGATTCCCTTCTCCTTGGTGGCCCAGGGTGGCTCTGAGCTGGGGGAGTAGATGGGTTGTACCAGGCAGGGAAGGGTTTTTTTGCAGGAGTGAGCACAACAAGCTGTACTTGGAGCTGAGGCTGAGCTGATTGTCTGGGTCACAGCGCAGCTGCTGATATGCCTGAGGGAGAAAGGCAAACTCCAAATTCTGAGCCAAATCCATGGGTCAGCTTTTGAAATTGTATGGGATAGTGAGGAGGCAGAAAAGCAGAGGGAACAGAATACAGAAAAGGGCAGAGGAATATATTAAACCCCTAGGGGTGTCTGCTGGCTGTGTGTGCCCGAGCCCAGCAGCGCTGTCACCGTGGCCCTGGGCCTTCTGCCCTGGGAGATCAGTGCTGGCTCAGCAGGGCACAGGGTGCAGATCTTGCTTGGCTCTGCTGCTCTTCTCTTACCTCTTTCCTATCCTCCCTTTTATGAGGTAAAATCCAACATGGAAACAGTCAGGTCCCAGAGGGGTCCCTTGCTCTGGATGATGCATTTGCAGACCTGGATGGGAGCACACACTGCTCTTTTCCTGTCCATGTCCTATAATGCTGCCTCTAGCTGAGAGAGGAGCAGCTTCCAAGGGGGATTTCAGAGGCAGCTGGAGATGCTTTAAAGCTCTCAGTGAAAAATCTCTCACTCCTCTGCAGCAATTCAAAAACAAAACAACTTTGCTCAACAGGAGGAATATTAAAAGCTGATTGTAAACCACAAAATCAAGATGAAACCTAGAATGCGACCTGAAAAACCCAGATAACTGAAATAGAGGGATTTGAATCTGGGCTATGCTCAGAGTCTGCCTGGCCTCCTTTTCAGAAGTGCTGAGTACTGAGCAGCTCTAGTGAAGGTGATGAGTGCTCAGGATTTCTTTGAAACATTTATTTAGTACCTAAGTATAGATCTAGGACTGACTAACTTCAGGCTCCAAATATAGTTCAGGTGTCTGCCTTCTCACTCTTCCTCATTTCTCTTTTCCTTGCTATTTAATCTCTTCATCAGCTCCCACATTCTCTGTTTCCTCCAACTCCCTTAACTTTTCCATCCTCCCCCAGTTGACTTCTGCTCCTGCTTCTATCTCCTCAACCACCCTGGCACCTCTACTGTCCCGTGGGAGCCACAGGGCATTCTCCAAGGTCCATCCCAAACAAGCTCTAGGTGGGACCTCTTTTCTCTCCCTCACACCCTAAACTCTCCCTGCCTCATTCTCGGGAGGGCAGAGGTTCAAACAAACCGCTTCATCCTATTCAGGGACCTGCTGAGGTTTCAGTCCCAAGTATCTCTCCTCTCCTGTGTGGCCCTGACCAGAGATGGCAGCGAAAAGGGAATCATCACAGGCACTCTCGATTAAGGGAGAGCCCAAAGTAGCTGCCATCACTTTCTGGCCCAAAAGCATAAATGAAAATGTCCCATTTTCTGTGTTCTGCCCATTGCAGGTGTGATCTGCCAGTGCCAGCAATGAAAGAGACGTGAAGGTTATCAAGAAAGGATCACGTTAATTTTGTGAACAGGAAGCTCTCGTTAGTGGCTGTGTTGTTCAGATCAGCCAGAAGACAGATGTGGCTGTGGATCTGACGGATCTTGTCCTTGTCTGTGTTGCAGGAAGGCATGCCCCAAACGTTGAGTTCTACCAGTATGTTTACCCCATGTGGCTTCAGCCCTCATCTACATACTTCGAAAGAAGGCGAACAAGGAGGGCTGATCTTCCAGGATGGAAACCTTACCTCAGCATCTCTGGATGCTCTAATCCAGCATCTGATACCTACCACTGATTACTACCCTGAAGTAAGCAATTCACAGTATAATAAATGGTTTAATTTTGATGAATTGGGGCAGCGCTTTATGCAAAAGTGCAAATGTGTTAAATTTTGAATTAAGAGGGCTCATTTAAAAGCTGCATACAATTAAAGCTTGGTAAATTGATGCATTGCTTTAAATGCTGTTTCACTGCTCTATAATTGTTCCCATGAAAAAGCAGATCCCAAAGATGATACTGCCTTTAAATATGAGAACAGGGTAGGGGGGGAGCTGTCGTGGTGATGAATTAGTGATGTAGCAGTTGGAGCACTTCAAAAATAGCAGCGCTTCCCAGTGAGGTTTAGAGGAAAACTGAAGCAAAAAACTCCCAAGTCTGAACTGGCATTAAATTAGCTGAATTTCAGTGGCTGCTGAAGTCATCCAGGTCTGTCTGTATGTACAGAGCATTCCCTTGGTGACAACAGAGATGCTTCCTCTGATGGGTTTATAATTTACCTGGCATTGTATTCATAACTTAGCAGTCACTGGACAGCATAGTCCAGATCCTAATCCTTGCTCCATCAGTGGAAATTAAGTGTTTCCTCACCAAGAGTGTGAGGATCTAAACTGGAAGCAGGTTTATGGTCCTGCAAGCTATTAACTTCACTGGATTTTGCTCATCCTCAGTGGAATTCAGACAGAGTTTGACTGTAAGACTTTTAAGTGCTAATATATCTCCATGGCTTGTATTTCAAAGCACATAGGAGCATTGACTTCTGGGTGCTTGAGGAGACTGGGAAAGCTATCAATGCAGAGCAGGCAGCATGGTTTAAATTACCCAGAGCTCAGTTTCTGATCAGCTAAAAATAAGTAATAAAGAAACATCTCAATTAAAAAGAAAAAAAAGGAACAGAGAGGCAATAAAAATAGGTAATGGACAGATCAGGCTGTGAGATTCTCATTAGGCAATGTGTGATATGTAATACTATACCTGCTGCTTGGGAGCATGGCTAGGGCTGAGGGAAAGGAGATAATTCAGGTGCAAGGATGCAAGGAGGGGTCAGGATGCAAACAACTGAGACTTCATGCATGTTTTTTTAAATTCACTGCTGGAATAATTTGAATAATCCAAGGATTTATCCAGCAGACCTGCTTCCCACAGCTTCACAGATGTGGAACTGCATATGATATGACTTGGCTGATAGAAATTAAATTTGGGGAGTTAATAGAATAAAGGAAATATTGCTTAAAGTAGGCTGGGTGAGATCTGCAGGGCAATAGGAAGATGTGGCTGATGTGGGGGTGTCTGCATCTCCCAACCCAGTACAACACACATTCCTGCCCATTTAGCTTTACTGTCTCCAGCATCCTGGTTGTGCTGTCTCCTGTACCTAGGCTTGCTCCTGCACAGTCTTCACTGGATATTTGCCCAGGGTTTAGGCAACCAAGGGCTAGAAGTGGATGCTGTGGAGGAAGGAGATGCTGCTGCCTCCTGTGCCCAGTGTGACCAGTTCCATATTCAGGGTCAGGAATTGTTTTGTCTTTTAGATAAATAGGTCTTGCCAAGTAGAAATGAAGAAGCTGTGAAGTTCAGGGCTTTTACAGTCAGTATTACCCACTGTGTGGCTGCTTACAGTAGCTCTACTTGTCTTTCTCCTGCAGAAAGCCTATATCTTTACATTTCTGCTGAGTTCCAGACTCTTCATCGAACCCCATGAGCTTTTGTCCCGAGTTTGTCACAAGTGTATTGAGCAGCAGCGGCTGGATGATCCTGTGCTGGATAAGGTTAGTTTATCTCTACAGCAGAAAAATGTGAGGTATTTTCAATTGGTAGATGATTCTGGGGCTCTGGTGTGTGTCCTTTGCCTCTCTTTAGATTGAACTAAGCTTTCTCATAAAGGATTTGCCACTGAGATCCTGACATTGAGGCATCCTGATATCCATGCCTGAGAGCAATGCTTCAGGCAGCAGTCACTTCAAATCTTCTTCTAATTTTCCCTTTCCCCCTGTCTCAGTCTTCCCAGGTGACTTTCCCTCTTCCCTTCTTTAAGGCTCTGGTGAAGCCTGCGGGATGCGAGGAGGTAGGATGTAACCCTCACGCACTGTCAAGTGCAGATGTCCACACACCACTCTCTCTCCCATTTTTACTTAATGTCTCTGCCCCTTTCCTTTCTTGCTCCCGGTACAGTAGAATTTCCTCTTGGCCTTCCCTGTCACTTTGAGCACCATGTAAGAGGGGGCAGGTGCCCAGCACCCTCCTGCCCTCTGTGCTGCAGAGCGGCACCAATGGAGCACTGGAAATGGGCAGGAGCAGCAGTGGGGCCATGACAGGTGAACAGAACGAGAAAATCCAAGCTGTTCCTGCCTCAGCACTCCTCCCATTTTGCCCCAGGGACTGTGCAGCCTGGCACAGTGTATAGCAACACGTGTGCATCCTCTGGCAGTGCCACAGACTGTGCGGTGGTGCTGGATCCCACTGGATACTGTTCAGTGCTGGATTCTGCCCAAGCTCTCCTTGCTGCATTGATGAACACTTGTTCAGTGCATTATCTGGAGCAGGAGATGCACCTTCAGAGCAGTGGAGGGGGAAAGAATGTGCATTTGCTGCAAATTTTCAGAAACCCCAAAATTCTGAAATAATTTTCAGGACCAGGCTTTCCAGCTTTGAAACTGTGAGTTTGGCATCAAACACTGGGTCACCAACATCTGACCATGTGCTTGTTTTTGCACAGGCAGCTGGTTCCATGAGTAACAGCAGCTCTGCCTTCACTGTGGAGAGCCATTCTCCAGAATGTTCAGCACTACTAAGACTCGGGTTACCCATACAGTCAGTGTTAATAGAAATATCTGTATGGGGTGAACCATGCAAAACAAATTTTCTAAAGTGTGAGGGTTTCTCCAATTCTGTGACAGATACAAGTTTAGGAAGATTAAATGTGAGCATTGCAAAGTTTTGCTGCTCATTAAACTGTCAAGAAATGAGAAACACTGTCTTATTATGAAGACCTCTTATCTGCCTGAAGTGCATCTGGATTTTGTAGCAACACAGGGTTGGTGGGACACAGCTGATTTTGTGTTCCCCAGAGTGGGGCTGATTTTGAAACTTTGCACACAAGCAACCTCCCATCCCATGTCCTGTGACTTGCACAAAGTCCTCTCCATCAATTCGTAATGCAGTTTACACAGCTGGAGCAAATGTCTCCCCAGACCTTTGTAGTTTCCAATAAAGCTTTCCCTTTAGCAGCCACCTGCTGGTCTTTGAGCCTGAGCTTAATGCTAGCTGACAGCAGTTATTTTTAGAGATGTGGTTCATTGAAACCTGTTGTTGGTGGAAAGCTGAAATACGCATTTTAACCACCTTGGTTGAAAAACAAAGAGCCGAGGAGCTTAAGAGTATAATTTTTCCTGATTACAGGGCATACTTTAGCTGCAGTACGTGGGGATGCAAAAGAAGGCTGTTTGTTTCAGTCTGTGTTTTCTGTAAATAAAAATGCAGCTTGTTGTTTAACACCATTTCCTTTTCACATAATGGAAGATGAAAGCTTTGGGAGCAGCCGCACTGGCTGTCTTTTGAGATAACACTAATGCAGCAGTTGTGCTATTCCCTGCATTTCCCTCCTTGCCCCATCCTGAGTATTTCCACTGCCACATCTTCAGATAAATCTCCACCAGAAGTGGGCATCAGCTGTATGCTGTGTGAGTGTCCTTGTCCCATCATGACCTTGAGCTCATGTGGGAAGGGAGCAACATTACCAGCAGCCCAGGTAAAATTACAAAAGTGCTCCTGTTTTGTTCACCTTTTCTTCACTGTACATCTGCCACTGGTCACTAAGCAGTTTTTTTCATACAGCCAGAAAGCAAAGGAGCAAAACACCTCTTTGTTTGTCAAGAAATTCATTGCCGTTTTTCAGAGAAGGATGAAAATATAGAAGGGTTGTAAGTACAAAAAGGGAAGAACAAATGGTTCTAATCAGCAAAAAGGCCAGATGTTTTTAAAAAAGGTATAAAGGTTGCACCAACAAAATGTCCATCCAACCATAAACAGGCCAATTGCATGTGCAGAATACTTAAATCTGCATGTAAAACAGGCAGTTGTGCATGCACCTGAGTTCTGGTACATTTTGCATGCCAAAATGTATTATTTGTGCACGACACTCTTTGTATGCATGTGTGCAGGTTTTGCAGGTGCAACACAAATGCCTTCTTTGAAAACCTGGCCCCACATTCACTGACACACACAGTGAGAGACTTTAATGAGTAAACATGTTTCAATCCCTGTCCATCATCCAGTGATTTGTATTTCAGGCTCGAATCAAAAAATTTGGACCCAAAATCTTACAGTTGCTGACAGAGTGGACAGAGACATTCCCGTATGACTTTCAGGAAGAGCGGATGATTGGCCATCTGAAAGACATGATTCACAGGATAGCCCCATGTGATGAGGTGAGGATGCCTGACTCGGGATGTTCTGCTGATATTTTAAGTTCATTTTCCCTCTTGGTTCCTCCTTTTCCTCTTTTTTCTGCATTCTATTCCATGCCTCTTCCTGGATACTCTCAGACTTTTGTTCTCCAATAATGTAAAAACCTGTAGTGTCTTCCCTGAAAGCCACATCTCTCTTTGGGTGCTCCTGAAGCAGTGAGCATTTATCTCCTGCACATCAAATTNGATAGCCCCATGTGATGAGGTGAGGATGCCTGACTCGGGATGTTCTGCTGATATTTTAAGTTCATTTTCCCTCTTGGTTCCTCCTTTTCCTCTTTTTTCTGCATTCTATTCCATGCCTCTTCCTGGATACTCTCAGACTTTTGTTCTCCAATAATGTAAAAACCTGTAGTGTCTTCCCTGAAAGCCACATCTCTCTTTGGGTGCTCCTGAAGCAGTGAGCAGTGAGTGGAATTTATCTCCTGCACATCAAATTGTAGGATAACAACATTCCCATTTTATAGAAGGAATACATGAAGGCATAGCATAGACTGAATGTGCTGGTGACAATTCAGATAGCAGCAGAGCTGTGGTCTCCCAAGTTAGAACCACAGAATCACAGACTGCTTTGGGTTGGAAGGGACCTTGAAGACCATCTTGTTCCATATCCATGCCTTGGGCAGGGACACCTTCCTCTAGACCAGGTTGCTCCAAGCCCCATCCAGCCTGACCTTGAACACTTCCAAGAGTGGGGTATCCACAGCTTCTCTGGATCCAAGTTCTTATATTTAAAGAAAATACTAATATTAGTGGACATGTAGCTTATCTGGGAGCGTGGAAGTGGCAGAAGACAGCAGTGTGTGGCCTGCTGAGCACAGAACTCAGGCTAGATGTCTGTATGCTCCTGGTGTTCAAATATGTGATCTCTGTGTGTGGCACAGTGGGGCACAGTGAATGGAGCCTCTGGGAGACCTGCTTGCAAATTCAGGTGGGTGAACCCCATAAATTAATTTGGAAACATTAGAAAAACCACGAAGTTCATGAAAATAATAAGCAAATAGTACACTGAGAGTCTCTAATTACTTTTAGGTTAACCATGGGATGTGGAAAAATTCAGTTCCACTGGCTACATGAAGGCCTGGCCTCAAGCCACAGAGGGGTGCAGTCCAGAAGAACAAGAACATACCCATGAGGATGAGAGAGAGAAGAGTAGAGAGAGGATAGAAGGAATTAACAGGGCTGCAGCACAACAAAAATGAAATTGGGCTCTCCTATGCATATGAAATATGTCATAAATGGGAACAGCTGCTCTTGGACTGGGCTGGCATCATGTCTGGCACTTTCAGGGAGCTGTAGGCTGGCACGGATTGACTGGCTGGGCTGGGCAGCCCATGGGAGAGAAGGGGCAGGACAGGGAAGCTGTGAGACACAGTGGTAGAGGTGAAGGCAACAAAAAAACTCAGGAAGAGCCAAGTGGATTTAGTTCCATTTATCAGAGTGGTAGAATTCTCTCCAGGGAAAGAAGCAATGGACTTGCTCCTGGCCAGCCATGGCAAAAGATGCCTTGCACAGCCCTTGAGCTGCAGAAATGAGGGAAACCCATACAGACCCACCAGAACTGTGTCCACTGGAAAGAAGGAACCAAAGAGTGGAGAACAGGGACTTAGTGTGTGCACTTGAACAGCAGTAGTTGCCCTGGTGAAGAATCATAAATGCTATAAATCAACTTTCTGCATGCAAAGCAGTGGTTTATTTGCCTAACCTGAGCAAGCACTGCACACCTTTGCTCTGGAGTGTGCACAGCTGTGTACAAATGCTTGTGGGTGCCCTGGGGGGCCTCAGACTACATTAGTTTCAAATCACTGTTTTTCAGGTATTACTAGGCACTGTAATTGCAAGTGATTATGCCTGAGCAAAATCAATAATTAATTTAAGAAACACCTCATATCCTCCGAATGCAAATTTCCTTTTTTTAAGGGACAGCACAGAACAATGATGGTGGCTGTTAGTTTTTTGGAAGAAACTTGTTCCCGTTGTGAACCAGAGAAATTAAAGACTGAAGGATTTGTGATGTCATTCAGTCCATGTAGGTCAGTGCAGGATTTTACCCTGCAGTGTCTGCTCCTGTCCTTTGTAGAGTCCACTTTCTAAAGGCTGTGATGTGCTTATAAAGGTGTCCATGCTGAGAAGCATTTCTTAGTAAGTGCTGTGATTTGCATTTAGAGTTAGAAATTTTAATTAAAATTTGAGCTCCTAAGCCACCTGCTGGGGCCTGCTGTCTTCAGAGGAACTTTCCTAGTTAAGAAAGAAACATTTTCTTTAAATATTAAACAGTAGTGTGCTTCTTTTGACTGTTAATGTGGCAGTGAAGTGAAATTGGTTGATAAAGTCCAGCATGCAGCCCCTGTACGGTGGGGGGTCACTTTGTGGCAAGATAATTACCAGCATGTTGAAGGTAATGAACAATGTTGTTTTCAGTTAGTGGATGTAGCTTAAAGAAGGCAGGAAAGGCTTTTCGAAGGGCAAAAGCAGGATTTTTTTTTTTTTTAAATTTCTCTCCCATTGTGCGCCGACAAGCTTTCTGGGCAAGGGTGCACCCAACTGATTTCCAGTGCATCTCTTTAAGAGCTCTGATTTCTGTGTAATTGTTTGTGTCCTTTAAGTGTCTCTCTTTTTTTTCATTCTTTGTTAGGTGGTTGGCTTACCTGAGTCTTTGTTTACTGTTGTCTGTATCTGGTTTTTTGTGCCATATTCCCTACAAAACGAGGTGAAACTAGATCTCTTGATAAAGATTTATTGAAAGACTGGCTAATATGCATGTCTTTCAAGCAATTTTATGCGGCTTTTTGGCTTTTCATCCAAACTATGAAGAATTTGATACTGCATAGACATGGCTGGTCCAAGAATTTTCATCCAAACTCCTTTTAGAAAGAGAACCTGGGTTTCCAGCCAAGCCTTTAGCCAGATGTTTTATATTCATTAGAAAGCTTGGCTTTCAGTGCTGTCCCCCACCCCAAAAAAACTCAGTTTCCCGTTTATAAAATAAGTTCACAAAATGCCGAATATGTCACTATTTGAGTTTTCACTAAAAAATCACACTGTGTTCACAGAGCTTCATAAGCTGTGTTGAGATTTGCAAACAGACCTGGATGTAAAACAGAGAAATATTTAGATGGTGGTCAATAGTTTGAGTCCAGAACAGTCTTTGTAAATCAAAAGTGTGACCATCTGTTGACATAAGGATTTACATGAAGAAGGCTGTTCTTGGAGCTAATATAGCTAATATACATTAGTAACAGAAAAAAATTGAAAGAGTGGGGTTTTATTTTCCTCAGTCAATTTTCACTCCACCTTTGGAATTTGATTCCAAATAGATTGTGTGTTGTCGTTCTCCAAAACATGTCCCTCCTGCCTTCTGGGTATTTGCTTCATTTCAGACTTAACAACTCTATTTTACAAAAAAAACAACTGACTATATCCTGCTTATCTGGTACATGTTCTAGCACAGCTCAAGAGAGCATCTTCCTCAAGTGAAAGGAAAGCAATGTGAGTCCCAGAGAGCAATGTGAAACCTTTTGTTAGAAAAACTGCATCAAAGTTACAAAGTGTTGTGGCAAAAGTTAAAGCACTTGGGACATTCTAAAGGTCTGCAGCCTTTCCTACCCTGTAATGAAGACAGACTAGATGTGAGAAGTTATTCTTCACTGTGAAGTAGCAGGTTGGATGTGCAGATTGGATTCTGTGCAGGTGAGAAGAGCACTGACTCTGGTTTCTGGTTCCTTGAACACTTAAAACATGAATGCTGTCAGTGCCTAACACTGAAGACTATCCACAGCCTACAAAACTCTGAAGATAGGGGCTGGATCTAAACCATGGGATTACTTCCCAAAGGCTCACTTGAGCTGCATCCAGCTTGGGACATGACACAGGTGTGTGTTGTTCTTTGTGGTGAGGCACAGTCTAGCCAAGGACATTTCTAATTAACCTTGTCCTTAGAACCCATCCACCAGTTCTGTTATCTCAGTTTTGTGAAGTCTGCATCTGTCAGTCATGAAGAGTTGAAGTAATTTTTTCTGCCCATGTTCCATGGCCAGAGACTCCACTCATTGTCTGTAAAGAGTTGTTCAGCTCTGAGAACAACGTGGGCAAGTTGGTAATGATGATCCTCCTGAGCACGTGGCTGGGCTTGGAATACAATATGAACTTCCTTCAGCAGCAATTAACATTTGGATGTCAAATCCTCAAAGCTACACAATGCTCCAGCCATTCCAGCTGGGTAGCAAGCAGCTGTGAGCTTTTTCTGCATTCAGGTCAAAAGGATGGAGAAAATAGCATTAGGAACATTTCTTATTCCTAATAAGAGTGGACAAGGCAGCATTAACAGGTAGAATTCTCAGCCAAAATGTAGCTGACATAAAAGATAGGTACCAAAGGCTTCTGAAAGCTGCAGTAACTCATGTTGTAGCATTGCCTCTCCTTTGAACCTGATGTTGGCAGGAATCTGGAGTATCAGTGCCAGCCCAACCCACCAGTCCTGCCTGCCTCTTCTCTTGACTGCAGTCTCTGTGTCCAAAGCACAGAACTGTAATTAAGCCAACTGGTTATTCTGAAATTGGCTTGTTGAAATAAAATGCTAACCTGTTGCTGGCTTAGGAGTATTTTGCAGAAAAGAAAATGCAGCACGAAAAACCACTCCTATGTCAAGTTTTTTGGGTGGCTTATGTTTCTCTCCCTGTCTCTCCAGGCTTACTGGAAAAAGATGAATCAGCTTTTGCAAGCCCTGAATCAAAAGCTTGCAACCCTCAGCCATGGGCAAGAAGGGATTGTCAAGATCAGTACTGCTGTCTCCGATAAGCTGGTTGCCTTTAAAACTAAACCTCCATCAATTCAGAGAGAAATCCTGAGCGTCTGCAGTGACCCTTACACCCTGGCTCAGCAGCTGACACATGTGGAGCTGGTAAGTGGGAATGGTTCCCAACTTCTGCAGCCAGAGATGTTATTTTAAGCCATCAGCTGCTAAGTATTCCAGACATAACCAAAAAATGTCTGCACTGCTGCAGCACATCCCATGCTGTATCAGCACTGCAGCAGGAGGCACGGTTTGACAGGTTAAGAGATGCTTGGGAAGCAAATGATATATCAGAGTGTCCCTGTGCTGCTTGGAACAGGTCACTGTACTTCAGCTTGCTTATTTGTGAAATGAGAATCCTATCCCAGCAAAGTCAAGTCCCAGGAATGTCACTTCTATAAGGTGCTCAGAGCCCCACAAGCTCCGCAGGTGCTATTAAAATGCCTGGTCATTAACCCTTTTATAAATTTGGAAGAAATTTTAGCAGTTCAAATCCATTTTTCCAGATACACAAAGCATGTGAGTTGTTTGATGTGGCTTTCATTCTTCCCTTTGGGATTTTGTGTATGAACATAAGAGGGTGTGCCACAAATTCCCGCTGTTCCCCCTGTACTGGGCTGCAGTCTGCTCCCAAGCAGGCTCTTGTGTGAAAAATCGCAGTGCTGAAACCTTGGATGTGCTGTTGTGCTGCACACCCTTCTCCCGGGGTCAGGTCCTCCCCACGGCCCTCCTGGATGTGCACAGAACATAAAACATTGCTGCCATCTGCAGATCTCTTGTTGCTCTGGTGCCCTGCTGCCTGTCCTCCTGTGGACTCTGCTCATCCTTCAGGGGAAAAATGGAAAAACAAAACATGAAACACACTGTGGATTGGAGTGAGTATTAGGAAATCAGCCTAGGGATTTCTGGAGATAGTGTATATTCTATTTGTCAAGAAGTGGAATGGTTAGTTTTCAGAACATGCAGCTTTGGCTCTCTTTGCTTTATATAACTTAAGCCAGAGAGTAGAAGTCTTTCTGCATGGAGTTTTTTCTTGTTTTTTTCTTCTTCCACAGCACAACTGTCTTCCAGGGGAAAATTCCCTTTAACTGAGGCATCACTGCCATTTTAAAACAGATGCAGCTAGAGATTTTAATTCCGCTGTACTGTAATCAATTCTCTCTACCTTCTCTTTCATTGCTATGTCCGATACGTCAAGTGCTCTGCACTGAAACTGTCTGATGCTTATTTGTTAGTAAGAATTATTTGATACTTATTTAAAACAGTTATTGATTAGTAAGAGCCTTATACAGTTATCAGTGTTAAGGTGAGAGACTCAGAGAAAAAGCATTGGACTAGACATAAAATTTTCTCTTGAGTAGAACGACCATTTATTTTATTGTTGCTTGAATATTCTAAGTTTGGGCTATAGGAATTCCAGAATACCTCCGCTGAATTACCTTTGTGGCCTACAACTTACTGAAAATAATTATTTTTCTAATAAACATGTCTAAGGAGAGTGAAAAACCTAGCAGGAAGGTCAATGTGTGGTTGGAGCTGCCACATTTTTTCAGGAGCTGCTGGAGGTGGCCTCTCTTTTACTAAGAGAGATATGGATACTTTATTTATTCTTGTTTTGTTTTGTGCCTGGGACACTCTTCAGTGTAAGCAAAGCCTTTAATGTGTCACGTGCATCCTCAGTGCCTTCCTTACCCAGTGACCCAGAGCCAGCAGCCCGGGACAGGGGGGTCAGTGGGCAGGGGGCCAGGGCAGGCCCCGTGTGGGCAGCTGAGCAGAGGATTGCTGTGGACACCAGATAACAGCATTGCTGCCACTGGAACAGCTGGGAAACAAGGCTTTTGAGCAATGCTGGACCACAGCAGGTCTGAGGGAGCACCAAACAGAGCTGATGTCTGCTGGCTCCCAGATGAAGCCCTGTGCATCTAGTGCAGTGGAGGGGACTCTTACCGTGGCTTGTCAGTAATGAGACATATTTATTCTAATTTTCACCTTTCTGCTGACATAGTTCTAATTGTTGTTATGAATTTTAATGTCTGGTTAGTTGGCTGTCTACCGGTTCAGTGACACTACTCAGAGCTGACAAAAAATGATGATGTTTTATCAAGAGGAACAGAAGATAACTCTGGAGTGCTTTCTTATTTTTCTTTCTCTCTTCCCCCTCCCCTATCCTCAACAGGAAAGACTAAGTCACATTGGACCTGAGGAGTTTGTGCAGGCGTTTGTCCATAAGGACCCTCTGGATGGCACCAAGGTATGGTTTCCCCACATACAAAGTGTCTTCTGTGACCACAGTTTGCGCAGTTGTGATGAGGTCCCCAAGAGCAGGGCCTGAGTCACGAGCTGACGTGGGCCAGGCCACCTGGTGACCTGTGCTGTCGTGGCAAGGATGGGAACCTGTTTGCAGAGCTCGCACTGGCAGGTCACTGCCGTTCCTCCCTGGTGACAAACTGGCCACCACCCTGATGTGCCTTTGGGCTTGTTCATCCCAACCTGCTTTGACTGGGACAGATGTTTGTGGCTGTACACAGCCAGGGAATGTCTGCTGCTCTGCTGAAGGACTAAAGGCTCGGGATGTGATGTAATGGCCTCAGTGTGTGCCCAGACACCACAGCAATGAGTCAGTGCGTCATGAATCAACTCCTCTCTCTCTACACAATGGCTTTTAACCCAAAGCACCGCAGGGAACAGAGCCTGAGCAGGGCTTCATCCAAAGGCTGTGAAAGCCACTTGGAGTCTTTCCACTGATTCCACTGGGGTTTGAAGTAGCATTTCAGAGAGTGCCTCAATAAGGAAAGAGGCTTCCTAGCTGGAGAGGGAGAATCAGAGATTTCACATGCTGTCTGAAAGAAGGGGTGGAAAATTCTTCCCCTGAACTGCGTATGCGTTCCCACTCAGACCATACATCAATGGCTGAATTTCCTCATTGGATGCCAAAGGTATCAGGAAGACCTGTCTTTGTAGTGCTGCACAAAGAGCACCAAAATAGCTTGTAATGGTGAAAAGATGGATGGATGGTTGGCTGGATGGGTGGATGGTTGGTTGGAGGGATGGATGGATGAAACGTGCAACATTGAGCCATTTCCTTCTCTTTTTGGACTTGTGGAGATTCTGCAGTATGTTTCAGGGTGAAAGAAATAGGCAGAGATGGAGTTCCAGGTATTCTGGGCCTTGATCACGTTCTTTAGAAAGGAACCTCAAGGCAGTGAATGTCTGTCAGAAACATACGACACCAAACCAGCCACAGTAAGATTTCAGCCACAGTCAGCAAGGCTGATCACAGTGGGGGTAATCTGGAGCTTTCTTATGCTCTATGTGATTGATTTGGAAAAGCTGCTGTGCCAAGATATAGCCCAGGAGGAGAGCATTGCACACGGAATCACAAAATAATTTAGGTTGGAAAAGACCTCCAAGATCATCGACTCCAACCCTTAACCCAGCACTGCCAAGGCCATGACTAAACCATGTCTCCAAGTGCCGCATCCATGCATTTTTTTAACACTTCAGGGATGGTGATTCCACCACTTTCCTGGGCAGCCTGTTCCAATGCCTGACTACCCTTTCAGTGAAGAAATTTTTCCTAATATCCAATCTAAACCTCTCCTGGTACAACTTGAGGGCATTTCCTTTTGTCCTGCTGCTTGTTACTTGGGAGAAGAGATCAACTTCCCCCCACCCTACAACCTCCTTCCATGGAGCTGTGGAGAGCAAGAAGGTTCCCCCTCTTTGTCTCCAAGCTGCGCTCCCTCAGCTGCTGCTCATCAGATTTGTGCTTCAGACCCTTCCCCAGCTCCTTTGCCCTTCTCTGGTCACGTCTTTGGACAAAGTGGTACAAACCTTACATGGAGTCATACTCCCTGACCCATGAAGAACATCCCTGTCAAACACAGGGAGTTGGCTCAGGTCTGAATTCCCTCCAGCTGGAGATAATATTAAACATCTTTCTTGCGTGAGGGCTTCAAAAGGCTTCACTTATGAATGTTTATCAAGCATTCTGAGCTGCAGATGGAAGATGCTTGGGAGGTGCTAAATATTGCTGCCATTTATAAAGCTTAACCTTTAAAAAGCAGTCTGTCTCAACTTTACTGCTGCACATTTTTCACAAGTTTTGCGTTATTAGCTGTGGCTCTTACGCCCTGGCACAGGACAACAGTTCTGAGATGGGAATGCTATTTTCAGGCCAAAACCTGGGGTTTGTGTACTTTTTTGCTGTAATAGGAAACAAGAAACAGAGCACATGAAAGGCAGCCGCTATGGTTAAACTGGGGCTGATTTGGGTTTCCTTTGAGTTTTTGATATTTACATGCTGCTTGCTAACATTTACTTTTGAGATGCATTAAAAATACACTTTTATCGTGTTTGTAGTCTATTCATAAAGTGGCTCAGAATTTGAGTCCTGTTAGGTTTCGTTCCTCCATAGCATGGTACTGTGATTTCTGTTTCTAAACATGTCTGTGTACAGAATCACAGATGAGTATCTTCTTACTTTGAATTACCTTGGGAATCATATTAAGCCACATTTCTGAAGGGGTTCTTAGTCACTGGTTTACCTTACATAATATGGGTGATCCCATTGACATTAATGGATCTTTGCTTATGCATTATGATTTTCCTCTTAGTGGCATGTGTTTATAGTACCTCTGGGAAGCAATCGTCCTAATAAAACAAAAATCAGTATTCTCTGGTACCCTCTAGTGGATGTTACTGAATGTTCAGACAAATCTCTGGAATTTTATAGAGCTGAGTGTCCCAGATGGATTGTCTAAGAATTTAAAGCTGTGAAAAGCACTTGAATTCTTACAATCCCAGGCAACATATTCAGGCTGTGTGAACTGCCCTATGGCTCCTCTGAAGTCAGATTTTCTGTTGATGACAAAGGAACTGGAAAAGTTCAGCCAAGTATCTGCTCGCATAGCCTGTGTCAGTTATGGGAATTTATGTTAAGTTTTATATAAATAAGTGAAAAATAAGCTTATTCTAATGGCTCTTATCAGTGAAGTGCCTCTGGCATGTAGGTGACCTGTTCAAACACAGCCATCCAGGCAGAGCTGGTTACTAAGAATCTGTTTTTCTGAAAACTCACTAAGGAAAATAATGTGTTTTTTTCATTAAAAAATCAACCAGAACTGTGTTTGTTTTCTCTTGTTTATCTCTTGTACACTTCACTAAATTCTGGTTCCTCCCCTCCAGAAAAGGTCTGTGGGTGATTTTATTTACTGAGGTAGAGGAAATCCTTGAATCAAAGTCACAAACTGAGCCTGCTGTGGAAGACTGTGCCTGTCTTATTTTTTCTGCATGTCCTTGTTGATGTCAGAATCCTGCAATGCCTCAGCTGTTCATATCCCAGTGTCCAAGGGTCAGTGCAGACTCAGTGAACACTTGCTGCAGGCAAAATGGGGCTGTTTTTTGGACACCAGTGTGAATTGTGCAGTGTGACACACCCAGCTAGACCCCCATCTGCTGTTCACTGGATTTTTAAAAGGGGACCTTAAATGCACAGTCTTCTAAGAGCATGAGAGAGATGTGGCAAATTATTACCTTTGCTCACTAATTATCTTAGTGATCAGGTCACTGACTGGAACACAGTTACATCTTTCTGTGCTTTTTCTCCCCCCAGACTTGTTTCAGCGAACAGAAGAAGACAAGTAACCTTGAGGCCTATGTGAAATGGTTCAACAGACTCTGCTATCTCGTAGCAACAGAAATCTGCATGGTAAGTTGCAAGTATGCGCCATGTTTTACCACATACCTGAGGCACCACTCCTAGATTTTATATTAATAAGCAGTCCTGGGGATTTATTTCTTATGACCCAGCTAAGCATCTGATGGTAAGTTTTAGTAGTGTTGCACTTGCAGAAGCGACCTGATAAATGACGAACATATTGCAAAACAGAGGCGGCGGCACACGGGGGAATGCACTGTTCTCTTGATGTAGTAGGAGCACAGAGTGGAATAATGAACCCTGCAGGGAAAAACAGAGGAAAAAATGCCTTGAGTTATCCTGTGAGATTTCTGCCAGCAAAGATTCTGGTGGAGCCATATTTGTTATCTGTCATCCTAAAGATCTGCAGTGTGTGTGAATTCCCACTGCATGGCTCTCTGTCCTGCTGCCCATTAGTGTGGCTGTGGCTGTTGTTTCTTAACTTAGTAGTGGTTTTAGTTTGTTTAACTTGGTCCCATCAAAATGAAATTAATGTTTTCCTCTTTGAAAAGGGTATGGAAGGGAGGAATAATAATATTTTAAGGAGCCTGGATAGCCTGTGAAACATAAGAATTACCATTTGAAGATGATCTTTGGAAGATAGGGTGATGCCAGTCCAATTAAAATATATATTTAAAATGCTATCATTTGGCCTGGCCATATTGCTAAAGGGACAGAGGAGGGGAAAGGGATTAATGCAATGAAACAAGCTCTTTCTGTGACAAAGATGCTGCTGTTATAGGGGTGTGAAATCCTGCCCTTAGGAAAGTCTGTGCTGATGAGCCCACAGACTCGAGGGAGGCCAGCAGGGAGCTGAGGCTCTGCTCCAGGGCTGCTTGGGCTGCCTGTTCCAGCACTGAGACAGTCACTGGGGCTGGGAATTGCCGTGAATTTCTTCTGTGTCACTGCAGTGAAAGCTTTGATTTCAGAGGCTGCCAGTCACCAGCATCCACTGGGTTGCTGGAACACAATTAGGGCCAGTGACTGAAAGCAGATGGCGCAAGCTGTGCATGAAGCCACGCTATGCATGGAACAAATGCTTAGGATGACCTCCAATTCTGCATATGCTCATTACAGATACTCATTCATTTTAATTTACAGCCTGCAAAAAAGAAACAGCGAGCACAAGTCATCGAATTCTTCATTGACGTTGCCCGAGAGTGCTTTAACATAGGGAATTTTAATTCACTGATGGCAATCATTTGTAAGTACAGCTTCTAACTGGGTCTTCCATCAGCTGTCACAGATGGAAAAGGAAACCCAGCTCTTATCAATGGCTCTGTTTTTTTCTCTCTCACTCATAGCTGGAATGAATATGAGTCCAGTTTCCAGGTTAAAGAAGACTTGGTCAAAAGTGAAAACAGCCAAATTTTTCATTCTTGAGGTAAAAAAAAAGAATAATTCCTGATGCATTGCTTTAATTATATTTAGGATATTTTTGTTTGGGAATTTTACGTTGTTATCCAGGTGTGAGATGTCTAGAGACACATTTCACAGGCAGACGGCCTGATTCTAAGCAGAAATATCTCAGCTGTAGTGAGGAGGGTGTAGAGCTGATTATATGTAGAGGGAATTCAGAGTACTCAAATAAATAAGAGGAATTAAAAAAACCCCAGAGTATGAACCTATATACGTGCCACAGTGCTTCCACTGATGCATGTTTTGTTTAGCCATGGATACAATGCTGAATGTAAAGCTCCCAATCTATACCTTGGAGGTTGAGTGAAGACCCAACACTGTATTTTGTATTGAGGATTCCAGGATTTGGCACACATAGAATGTGCAATGCTTATTCTTCACATAAAAGCTCAGTAAGCTGTCAGTAGAAAAATCAAAGGTTATCAACAGCCATGGGCTGTAGCACTCTCATTGTATCCTCCTTGGCTCTGCAGGCATGTGGGTTTGGAGGATGTACATTTGGAAGATGGAGGCTCTGCTGTGCTCATGTTTGCTACAATTGAGTGTAAAATTGTCTTTAGAGGGCCCAGGCTCCTTTCTAACCAAGGTGTGTTGTTTTGTGCGTGCAGCACCAGATGGACCCAACTGGAAACTTCTACAACTACCGGACGGCGCTGCGCGGGGCTGCCCACAGGTCCCTCACCGCACACAGCAACCGCGAGAAGGTGGGTGTGACCGCATCCCATCCATCTCCTCATGGGTGGGATGCATTCCTGCTGGGAGCCAGCGGCTCAAACACCTGATGCAGGTGCTCTCCTCCCTTCCACGGGTCACCAGTGCAAGGCCTGTGTGCTTCAAGGTGCAACCGGAAATGTAAAATGTGGAAAAAAAAATGTGATGGAAAGAGTCTGGGTAGGATCAAAGCAAATCTTTGTGGACTTGCTGTCAGACGTTGGGAGGCTTAGAGAGGGCAGAACACATAGCATGGAGGACTTGGTTGCAAGTGTCTCTACACCCCTGGAAATTTCACTTTGTTTAGACTGATAAACCTGATGGAACAGGTATTCCAGACTGAAATGACTTTTATTTTGGTGATGGAGCATGAGCCTGGCAGACGCTGGTGGAGCTGTGCTTTGTTACAACTTCGCCCCGAGGCTCTGGCACAGAAGCTCCTATTGTGTGATGTGTGAGGTGAGATGGAGAGCAAAGGGCACAGCAATGGAGACTAGGTGGATTTACATTAGGGAAAGATGATTTACCACAAGTCCTGCAACAGAGCCTAGTCTGAATCCATTGCAGCAAATTTGGGGTGATATTCTGTCCTTGTGAATTTTCATTTCATTTGGTTGTTGCTGCCATCTCAGTGAGCAAGAATTGAAGTGTTTTATCAGTGTTCATGGCAGATGTGGAGCTTTCTGACATGTCACTGATGCTGCAAAAATCAGATTGACAAGATGTTAGAGTGTAGGATCCTCCTGTTTTGTGCCCTGATATGTTTCTTGTTAATTTTCTTACTCCTCCATTCAATTCTTTTTTTTTTTTTTCTGTATATGAAAGAGGGTTTGTGTTTTACACTACAATTGCCCATAGTCATAAATGGGTAATCTTTGCACTAAGCATGGCAAAGCTAAAGTAGATGCTGCATGAACAAGCACAATATGGAATTTAGTATTCATTCACTAGAGGAGCCAGGCCAGATGCTAATCTCACACCCCTATAAATTTGATGTAAATCTGCTGAAGCTAATGGAATCTCACAGCATTTACAGTGAAATGAGATCAGCATCTGGTGGCAGGCTGACTCAGCTGCAATGGGAGTACACCGAGTTGTTCTGAAAAGCACTTCTCTATGCAAAGGAGAGATGATTTGGGTGTTTGTGACTGGAAAAGCAATTCTTTCAACTCTCACACACTGCAGCAAGGACCTGTCAGTCTGAGATGCTTTTGCAGTTTAGTTCTTCTGCAACCATCATAGATATTCAAACCAGTTGCTTTATTGTTTGGCTTAATTTCCTGTGAAGTTAGCAATCTCTGTCATATCTACCCTCAGCTGGTTAATACTGATGGCAGAGAGGTTATTAGACTGAAAAGAATCTATTTTACATCAGAAAAAGCCCATATTCTGTTTTCCTTGTGTAGACAACATTAGTTAAGGAAAATGTTCCAGGATATGATTTGGTAACTACTCCTACTGGGTATTTTACAGTGTCAGATACAGCAGATCATGTAATGCTTTCTGTAGGATTAAGGAGTTTTGTTTCTTTTTATAAAAAAGATTATAATTTATTTGTTTAAATGAACTTGACACATCCAAAAGAACATGATCACTTCTTTTTGAAAGAAGATGTTACATTGTTTCTTGGCAAACTCATAGCAAAGCTAACTCTGAAGAATATTTTTCTCTTCAAACAATTATGCTTGCAGAGGGGTGTACTGGTTAGTAAGTAAGTCTGGTTTTGTGTGTGCAGTCAAATGACCTGTGATAGCTCCAAAATGAAGTCATTCCACTGGGAAACTGCACTGTACTCATGGCATGGCTCTGGCTTTGAAATGTTGGGAGGATGTACAGCACAGCGCTATGATGCTGCTGTCTGATACTGAGGAGCAAGAACACGTCGGATCTCATTAACTTTCTTCTTTCTGCAGGAAGCAATCGTCCTTCAGCCTGTGGGTGGGTTGGATGGCATGGAAGGGGGATAAAAATGGAGAGAAATATGAGTTTCTGGCCCTAACCCAGGTTTTATGCTAGCAAAGTGCCTGGAGTGAAGCCAGTATTAGAGCATAATTGTAACCACTTTGGTTGTTTTTCCTATGGAAATTTGGAAAGCAAAACATACAGGGTAATATATTTTTATAGGGGAAATAAATGGTGACCAAAATACAGCAATTCCATGGAAATGTGCAGAGAATTGGTATCCTCAGGTATGTCTTTAGTGCCTTTTGGATGAGATGAGAACGAGCTCTGCCATGTTCTGAGCTGACTGGGAGTTCTGTAGCTGTATTAGCCTGGCATCCAGCCCGCATTTGTGTACCTTTCCTCTCAGCAAGGCTTTTCCTTCATGTTTAGTACCACTAATGGTGCTGACCTTGCTCCCAGGCAGTGGAGCAGGACAGAACAAGCTCACATCTGCCTGCAAACAAATGTGTAGACAGAACCTGGCAGTGATTTCTAGATGGGCATCAGTGTCTGGCTCCAGCTCTCTGTGTCTTTCCAGCTTTTGAGACCACGCTGGTTACAGTGTCGTCACCATTTTTGGTAGAACACAAACCACATGGAGTGAGTTGTATTCTGGAAAGCAGGTTGATTGTTCTAGTTTGGGTAATAAAATAAATCCTGAAACACACTTAGCTCAGTTTGACTAGAAATTGCTCCACCTGACCCTAATAGGAGGGCTCAGCATTTTGGGAGGATAAGGCTGTGCTTTATTTTCATTCCTGAGTTTTATCAGTGGAATGTATCAGGATAAGTATCCAATGGCTCTTGGAGTGTCAGTCCAGACTTTTT
>VYZR01055951.1:12029-28801 GCA_013400675.1 Oxylabes madagascariensis | reverse complement strand
CCCCAAAAAAAAAAAAAAAAAAAAAAAAAAAAAAAAAAAGTGTTTTATGTTTTTGTTTGTGCCTATTGCCTCATGTTTTCATGAGACACCACTAAGAATATGCCTGCTCAGTCCTCTTTACTCCTCACCATCTGGTGTGCACACACATTCCTAAGATCCCCCTGAGCCTTCCCTTCTCCAGGCTAAACAGTCACAGCTCTCAGCCTCTCCCAGGATGACAGATGGTCCAGCCCCCTCAACATAGCGGCCTTTTGCTGGACTTGCTCCAGTACGTCCATGACTCTCTCATATGGGGGAGCCTTAGAACCAGACCCAGCACTCCAGGTGTGTTTCACCAGCACAGAGCAGAGGGGAGGGACCACTTCCCTTGAACAGCTGCAACACTCATTCCAGCGCAGTCCGGGGTGCCATTGACCTTTTTTGCCAAAGGCACACTGCTGGCCCGCGTTCAGCTTGTGTCTGTCAGGACCTCAGGGCCTTTACTGCCCAGCTCTTTCCATCCAGTCGATTCTAACCACGTCCTTGCTGCGCTGCCCCAGATAGGCCTTTGCATGAGGTTCCTGTCGGTGCATTCCTCCAGCCTGTCCAGCTCTGAATAGCAGCACACCCATCTGTTTTATCAACCCCTTGTCCCACTTATGTATTGGCTACAAATGTGCTGAGTTTGCATTCTGTCTCATCTCATCATCCAGGTCGTAACAAAGATGTTGAACAGATTGGCCTCTAGGGCACACTGTTAGTGACAAGCCCTCAACTGGGCTTCAAGCAACTGTCCTCAACACCAAGTCCTGAGGTTCAGCCAGCTTTTAGTCTACTTTAATGCCCACTTGTCTAGCACACACTTGGAGAAAACTCACAGGCACATGACAAAGAACAGTGGAGATATAACCGATTTTAAATTTCCTTAAAAAACAGTCCTACCAAAAAAAAAACCAAAAAAAAACCCCACCTAAATACATTTTTCTTGTAGTATCTAGTTTATCTACTTAAAGTTTGTGCAGTGCTTCCACCACAAGTTTTCTAAATCATTCAATAAAAAGTGGAAAAAAAAAATTCTATACTTCAGTAGGAAAATTGTAGTATCTCCATCAGAGACCTACAAGAAAATTGATGCTCTGATAAAAGCATACAATTACACTGCTTTGTCCTAAAGCATCTCTTTTTTCTATTCATCCCATTAAATACTGTAAAAGGAGAATCCTGAACACTCGGTCCAACAGCTATACTTTCTGATTATGGCTATCCAATTGAATCCAAACTTCATCAGTGAGATAATCTTCTGGAGAGCTACCCCAGTGAATATTCTTAAAAACTTGTCTCATGCAATTGCAATAAAGGCTTCTGCTATTGCTTCTGTTTGGGAGCTGGAATACAAGGAGCTTATTTTAAGAGTACTTATATTGTAAATGATTTGCCTCTTTTACAATACTTAACTTTATTCCACAACAAATGGGAAACATTAACTCTGCTTCTTCAAGCAATTCATCATACAAAATTCTGTAGGTAAGACTGTTCAGAATTTTTTACTTCTAACAGATATTCCCCACACCTGATGGGTCAGTAAAATAAGAATCTTCATTGAGACCTCAAGTTTTGGCTGTGATTAGGTATCCCAAGAAGAAAATCTGTGATAGCTAATATGATAAAGATGATTAAAGGAAAACCAGGAAGTCTTATTTCTTCAGCATCTACTTATTTTTTTTTAATTCAACAAATGAGAAAACAGTGGCAATCTTAAATCAAGGAATACATAGGAATTCCTTGATTCCTAATACAAGGAATACATGAATCAAACAAGTAGATTTGTGAGAAAGAAAAAAAAAATCACCAAAGCACTTGTGTGCAACTTCACATTAAATAATTAGCTCAAGGCCTCTGGTGGGTACAGGTCTGTACCACGCACCTGTCAGTTTATATATATTCAGGCTCTCATACAAACATGCTGATTTCTGACTACCGCAAAAATCTTCCATTTTTTACACAGAAAAGGAGAAACAAAAAATTAGCTAAGTTGGTAGCATATTGCAAGATACACAATTAGTTAAGAGAAAAATTTAAGAATGATCTATGCAACTCATATACAAAGAACACACTGAGATATCATTCCAAAAAATCATTTTAAGAATATGTACAATTTTAAGAATATGTACAATGCAACTGTCAATACAGCAGCTGTAATTCAATACAAAAAATTATAACACACAACTTGTTAAGAGACAGCATGGAACAGTTTGGTTTTCAGACTTAGACATTGAACTATCAACAGCAAATTGGATTTTTCAAAGCTGAATTTCAAATTACCTAGCAAATACCATTTAAGCTTTGATTTGTTGGTGGATTTTTAACATCACTTTTACACACTAAGCACAAATATCTTCAGCTACTGATCCACCACTGCTCCCATTACACAGTCAGGAAAGGTTTTAAAAAAGATGGAAGTTTTTGATATTTAGCTCTGTTCTGTTTCTAGCAGATCTTCTCCCTAATTTTAATCTATACTTTAAGAGAATTTCCATTGCTTTCTACCTATAGTTTAAAGGTTAAAGAGACTGCATACAATACAGCTTCCAAAACAAATCTCTTCAATGAAAGTGTAAGGTTTTTTATGGCAAGTTCATTAAAAATGAACAAGCTTGATGCATAAAAACAGAGCTATGTACATTTCAGAAATGTCTCACTTTACAGATAAAAAGTTAAAGATGTGCTTGTACTTGTCAGTTTTCCATAGTTTTCATTAAGTTCTCAGTATACCGCCTATATTTTGGGCAGTCTTCAATCACAGAACCAGACATAAAATACACTAGAACTCAGTGCAGAGTATCCAACTAATCCATGGTGTATCCCAATTCATTATTCATTCAACTGTAAACAACTATTTCCTCCTATTTCCTCCTGTTACAGGCTCACTTGGGATGTACTTGCAAGCACAAAGCAACACCCTTGTGCTGGGATAGGTGTAGCAGTACCAACACCAAATCAAAACCCCTTTTCAGTTCTGGCAATCTCCATCAATCAGGTTATGCCAGAAAGAAACATTACAAATCTGTAGCACAGTAGCTTCAGGCAATTCCCCAAGACAGTTAAATCTTGAGAAACATACTGAAGAAAAAAAATAAAAATAAAAATATTTAGTGGCAGATGTACTAATTCCCCAATCTGTCTCCCTTTGAGAAAGAATCCCATTTACCCTCTAATCACCTATACAGACTATAGTTGACACATCTGTTATATGACTAGACCTTAAATAGCTGCAAGGAAAACAGGATAGACCAAGGGGCTATTCTCAAGTTGTGTTTGTCTCAGAGCTGCATTTCCTTTCAGATTTATTTCTTGAATATTGCATACCTGATTTTAACCTTTCAGGTATATAGATCCCTAGAGATCCTCATTCTACAAAATTATTCCACATACAAACAAATCAATTTTCTCTCAGCAGAGAAATATTAAGTTCAGAACTTCCCAAAACAAGAAGTAGTAACACCTAAGTGGAGGAAAAGGGTGAAAATGGTACTCATCTTACAAACCTGGATCACTATTTCTGATTAATGACCAAAGTAAGGGGGTTTAAGTAGTATGTTGTTTCAAGAGGCAATTTCCTCTTATTTTGAGGACTTGTGAACTTAAGATACGTTCGGGAGCATCCAGAAATAAAAGACATATCTTCAGTGAATTTTATGACAAGACAATTGCATTTCCAGCTTCTTAAAAGCTAAAAATGCAGTTATTTCAGAACAGAATAAAACCAAATAATTAATCCATTTTTTGTTGTATATTCTGTAAGTCAGCCTTTGAAAATCAAACATAAACCTCTCTCTCAGAGTCCTAATAAAATTAAGAAAATGCTGCTGTTCATTCAACAGTTCTCAAGCATTTCTTAATTTACTAACTGACAGAACTCTGAAAAATACCAGCGCCTGTTTTAATTTTCACTTCTTTGTCCTTTTTTTTTTTTCTTTTAAATTCTGCCAGATTTCTGGGAAGACGCTACAAAACAGCATGGCACAAACTTTTAGATAAATAATTCACTGCACTTACCCCCATAGTGTTCAGCAGAATCAATGTTATAGCTCACCACACTGACTATATAAAACATTTGGGAAATTGTAGTTATATAAACTGAGCCTCGAAAGAGATCTTGCCAGTAGGAAAATGTACTGTTTTGCATGAACCAAGTTGAACTTGGTTGCAGTTGACACCAGTGCCAGTGAGGGTAAGACACGGGGGCAGCCCCACAGTCGGTACCATGGAGAGGTGTGGCTGCCGCCCGACCCCGCAGCCAAGGGGCAACACGGGGCAAGAGAAAAATTCAACACAGACCCAACACTGCCCACAGGCAAAGCGTCTGACAAGGCTCCTCTGCCCATGAGGAGAGCCTCACATGTCTCCCAAGAAAAGCACATACAGCCTCACACTTCACTAAATATATATAGATTGTGTTCTTTGATAAAATTAGTTCTCGTAGGTAAACTTAAGACTACTCTCAATTCTTTGACAAAGCAACTGGGTTTTTATGCTTCCAAGACCAGAGAATTTTCTTCATTTCTTTCTAAAGCTTTAAAAAATTCTCCCTTTTCTTATAAAAATTCCTTTTCCATACATGAGAACTGATGAGGCTCAAGATTAGTAGTGAATGTAGAGTTGAATATAGCGTGTAAGCCAGGACTTTAATTAAAGGACCAACTTCTTCAAAATTTTGTATAGACCCACACAGAAGCTAGAGTTTATGATCAGTATGCAATTTTTTTTTATATCCTAGAGTGAGAAGGCACGTGTTACTTCTGTCTACAACTTTACCAAGCTAACAATTTTTTGAAAGCTGGAAATTTTATTTCCCTCAGGACCAGGGAACATAGATGTGTAAGGAAAAACAAACAAAAAACACACACACAACAAAAAAACTCAACCAAACAAAAAAACCAACAACAACAAAAAAAACCCACAGAGACAAAAACCAGACAAAAATATGAACCACAACAAAACCCCAACCCAAAACATTTTAAAATTTCCATTAGAGGAAAATAGTCTATTACACAAACAGCTTTGTAAAAAAAAAAAAGCCCAAACCAAAACAAAAAACTCTAGCAACTAACAACACCCTCCACCCTCCCAACAATCTGGTATTTGAAATCTAATTTATTCTAGAGTATCAACTTCAGCTATGGAAAAGATCACAAACCAAACAGAGACTAAACCTGCTTCAGGCTCCTCACTTGTTCAGAACGTACCTCCTAAAGCAGTGTCTGCCCAAAGTGATAAGAATTATGATCTCATGCATTAGATATTTGGAGGCAAGACAATATACCTTATACACCAAACTGCCATATATATCTTTTCAATCCCCAGTGTGGACCATTCTCAAGGTGTGAAACAGAGCATGGAAATAAAGGAAGACAAGAATCACAAGAATAGAAAGAACGGCCACAGAACACTTCCAGGTCAGTTCAAAGAATATGTAAACTGAGCTTTGTGTCGAAGTCCAACCTCAGCATAAAGCAAATGGACATATGCTTTTAAAAGAAAAAAAGAGAAGGGGGGTTGGGGGAAGGACTGGTTGAATTTTATAGCATATAACTCTAAGTTAACACTATAATGTTAGTCAATATATGGAATGCTAGTGAACAACACAGACAAAATAATGGATCCAAAATTTCAAATAAATTTCTGCCATTCTGTGTCACAACACATAGAGTATTTTCTTCAATAAATGAGCTATGTTGACAAGACAGGTTAATGTTGAGAAGAAAGACATACACAGATTTTCAAGGTGTTTTGCTTTCTTTTATACATAAACATCCAATTGATTACTTATTACAACCAGCAACAATAAACTCTATTTTAAGTGTGAAACCTACACTTACAATTACACAAAGCAGTTAAATAAAAAAAAAAATCAAGTTCTTCTCCCTAATCCTTATTAAAGAAATAATTTTTCATTATCTTCATTTGTCAAACTTTAAAAGGACAAAGACAGTCACAGAAGATTACTGCAATACATTTTAGTACCACCTATCCAAACACATCAGCATCCATACTGAAAAATACTAGATCTGAGAAGGCAGTGTCAGACACCCTCTACTAAAAGTTATAGCTTTCAGTCACATTGTGAGCAAAAACACCATTCAAATAAAAATCTTTGGATTATGGTACACCTGTTTCCTGAACATATTAAAATTCAGGTTTCTAGAAATTAAATTTTAGGAAACTGGCTGAAAAGATTACTTTAACCTCATAAAGATTAAAATAGAAAACTAGTACTTCTCATATTCACCTCATACTACTTCTTGTAGCTAAAGGGATGTCTTTCATTTAATGGCAGCATCTTGAAGAAGGACTTCATGAACTTTTTAACATTAGCTATTTTTAAAAGCTGTCATTTTGATCAAGTGACAACCTCAGCAAAAGGTTCTTCTTCCTCGTCCTAGCCTTCTAGATTCAGTAAGAAGAGCCTGGCAGAGGAAACAGAACCAGGTAATATGCATTAAGTAGGACAAGATGGTGAATAGCTTTAGACTGTTTTGTTTCTTCTAGTTATTTTTGGAATGCAATGCCTTTGGTTACTGGTATGACATCAGTCATTAGAAGAATACACAGATGCCTGGCTTACCACTGCCAAACTTGTATCAGCCAAGAGACATATACATCTCATTTCATAATGTTATGTTGAGATTTGCTGGGTTTATTTAGCAGCAAGCCTGCAAATAGTTAGAAAAAGTTAGTGACTATTTTAAGGTAATGCCCTCCTCCTTTATACAGTTCAAAGGAGAATGAAGCTTCTGTGGAGAACTGGAAGGCTGAAAAACAGTAGTATCATTGACAAAATTACTGTTTTTATTAAAGCCAAAGTGTGAGTTCAGAGAATGAGATATTGAAATAATTTAAGTGCTTAAAAGCTACTCACGGCTAGAAGTTGCTGTTCCAAAACAATGACTTATGACAAATAATACTTCCATGCATGTATTAGTTGCAGCACACCTCTAATTGTACTTCTAGACATTAAAAAATAAGGTATGTGTAACCCAGAGGTTGCATGACAATACAGAAATATCCAAACATGTAAAGCAATACTGTTGCCAAATATAATTTTACTGTGCTTGAAAACAGCACAAAATCACAATGTTTAATATGAAATTGCCATTTGACTTCTTCTAAAGAAGTGCTAAGTCTGTCAATTTGAAACAAATTCTTTGCACATTCATGGTATTTCAAATACCAACAACAAAAAACTACCCACAAAAAAACCACCAAAACCCCCACCAGACTGTCTTCTGCTGATACATTTTTTTAAGACTTGTCAAATGAAAACTCCTTACAGGATTGAGTACTGTGGAATCCCTGGAGCCCTTTGTAAATCACACGATGTTACAGAGTACTTCAGAGTGCTGTGCCCATACTAATTTACAAGTGTATGAAGTAATTAATCTATAAATACCTTGTACAGTTATGAAGTTCAAATACTGATTTCCTTTTTCAAATATACATAAAAGACTCTGCAGTTTACAACTTTTTCATCTGGAGGAGAGCATTTCAGTATTACTTTCTTAACTCTGAACTGGCACTTCCGTCTAAAAAGAAAATTGCAAAAGCCTTCTTTCATAATGCAGTACTTAGCTGAAAACAGTAACAACAAAACCCCAAATCAATATATATTCAAATATTTCCTAGTTTTTTAATAAGGTTTATATTGTCCTATATAAAAAGCAGCTAAAGGTTGGCAGATTTTAAACTTCATGGGTGTTGCAATATCAGGTTTCATTTATGTCTTGAATATTCTTTCTTCTTTAGTTTTTAAATGCTGATTTTTAAATGTTGTTAACACTGAAGTTTATAGTAAAATCCATGTCATTCCAGTTTTTATTTAAATATCCTTAAAGTGCTGATGTATCGGATTTAACAGCAGAAGTACAAACCAGAGCAATAACATCTCACAGTCTTCCAACTCCTTGTAACTCTATATTATTTAATTTTAGCAATAAATAATAAACAAGAGGATGCATATAGAATCTTAAGAGTCATTAGGTTGGAAAAGATCCTTAAGATCATCAAGTCCAACTGTAAACCTAACACTTGCAAGTCCACCACAAAACTATGTCTCTCCTAATTTATTTATTTATTTATCTCTTCACTTTATTATTCTTTTGGATGTTCTTAAAATGAGGACAAAAAAAAACTCAACAAACCAAAATAAGAGAAGTTGATATATTCACAAGCGTATTAAAGAGGCATTTTAAACTAGTAACATATGTAAATGTGTGATCAGACAGTTTTTCAACAACATCACACTTTCAACTACAGACACATATAGGAAATATCTTTAAACCAGTAAGTTATCAGTGGCCCCAGAAGAACTTTGAGTTACCAGTCAACCATTAAAACTGTGTGGGTGGAGAGCAAAGGAATTCATTTGAGTATATTTCTTTCTTACATTAAAAATATTTCATTCTTGTCCTCCTTCTTTCTTCTTGATGCCTTGTGATAAAAGACTGTGAAGTCATTGACCTAATTCACACATAACAACACTGAGCTCTAAAATATACCCATATCAGGTCAACATAGAACCCCTGCAGTCTCACCTTACAGGTTTGCAATGATAATGAAGGGAAGAACCATTTGAGAGCTATTTGATTCTTATTAACCACCAAATTCCATCACTTTTGTCCTACAAAACGTGGAAGATAAGAAAGACCTCTTCAGGTCTAAATTAGAAGCCACAGCTGTTTTAAAGTAATTCATAGTGCATCAACTAGGAAGCATTCAGATAAAGACAATAACTGACAATTTTATTGAAGTTCTGAAGAAGATATTGAGAGCCTGAAAGCTCTATTTACTTTTTCTTTTACCAGATGGTCTTAAAGACATGACATTTTTACCCAATTCCATCTTTCTCCTTATACTATCATGAGTACAGAAAACTTCTCTTCTGTGAATACCACTTGCTACGACCATAATTACTGCAGAATAAGAACACAGTTGGAATACCACATGGAAAAGAGTCTGACAGGGAAGATAGAGAGACTACACCAGCATAATTTAAAAAAGAAAAATCTTAAGATAGTTAAACACACTATTTCTGAAGCAATTTTCTCTTTCCCTACCTAAGAGGTCTCTCCCTTCTTAGAGGACTTACTTCAGCTATCTTTGGAATAATTAACAGAAAACAAAGTTAAATATCTCCAGAGAAATGTAAATTAATTGAATATCTAATATTACATTTTCAGATCTTTTAGTCCTTGCTACTATTTTTAATGTAGTAGCACAATATTTAGTCAAACATTACCAGTCAGAATAATATGGAAAATACTGACATTACAATATGTACTTAAATCACCCCCGCCTCAAAATTTCAGTTCTTTTCATGCAATCCTAGAACTGTTACAAATACTGGCCTACTGCCAGTGTTAACACACATTGGAGAGATGACATAAGGCTGCCTAAAAAGCTAAATCCCAGGTTTTTACAAAACTGTTAATGGCATCAACTACATGATGACAGTTAACATCAAAACAGTTCTACAGGGATTTTTAGATTCTCATGTCTTCCCTGGTTTTAAGGGCTCTTTTTAAAAAGTTTTCTTATCATTTTAGGCACAATGAACCTTCTGCAAGAGGTTTAGTTGTTTTGTTTCCTGAGGCAGAATACCTCCAAATAAAAACTGACCAAGTTTCATTGGAAACATTTTGTTAAAAATCATTTATAGAAGTTAAACCTTACAGCTCTTACTTCCATGAAACTGCATTCTGTGATTGCTGAGGGAGACCTTTAACCATCCCAAAAAAAGAGTACATACAATAAAAAACGTAGGCATCGGAATTAAAGATCATCAAATTTGCTCTTCAGTCTTGGAAATAAATTTACTATCTACATCCCCCAGAAACTGACTGGATTAACAACAACATTAATGCCTATTGTCTAAGTACTTCTCTCTAACACAGGAAGACAGAAGGAAAATCAAAGATTTTGTTTCTCAGTTATAGGCAAGAAGCTGTTGGAAGAATTGAGAAGTCAGGTCTCAGGAGTCTTGGATTCTAGTTTCTTGTTTACTGAAGGATGATGTGTCTTGGTTAACTTTGTTACCATAACCTTTGAACTGAGTTTTCTGGAACCTTCCCAGAACTGAACTATCAAGCTCTAAGTATGCACCAAGGAAAAACATTAGTGTTTTATACAGTTTCTTTTTCTTAAATAGACAAAAATGCTAACTGTAGGGTAGAGATCATCTTCAGGGCACTTACAGACAGACCCTTCTTCCAGAGTCATACAATAATTTGGGTTGGAAAGGACTGTAAAGGTCAGCCAATTCCAACCCCCCTGCCATGGGTAGGGACACCTTCCACAACACCAGTTTGTTCTAAATCCCATCCAGCCTGGCCTTGAACATTTCCAGGGATAGGGCATCCACAGTTTCTCTACGTAACCTGTTCCAGTGCCTCATCAACTTCTCAGTAAAGAACTTCCTCCTAATACCTAATCTAAATCTATCCTCTTTCAGTTTAAAACCAATCTCCCTTGCCTTATCACTACAGGACCTTACCAAAAGACCCTCTCCTGCTCCCTTGCACGCTCCCTTTAGGTACTGGAAGGCTGCTCTGACATCTCCCCAGCACCTTCTCTTCTCCACACTGAACAAGCTCTCTCAGCTGGTCTTTATAGGAGAGGTGCTCCAGCCCTCTGTGCATCTTTGTGGCCTCCTCTGGACTCGCTCCACAGCCCTTTGATCATCTTCTGAGCCCTTCTGTCACCCTGATTTCTTCAGCTTTCTGATGTGTTTCACAGTTCTAATGTTTTCGTAGTTCTCAGTTTCTTTCTCACACACGGGTGTCATTATTAGAAGCAATGTTTATGTTACACGTGGTTGGTTTACATTCCTTCTCTTGGAGGAAGGCTCAACTGATGGGCAGTTGTTTTGACCAATGGGATGGGAAAGGTGTCAACCTTCTCCTCCAATCCCTGGTCTGTGTAGAAATACTATAAATATGGAGTCAGATGTTTAATAAACAGAGTTCATGCCTTCACCAGACAAGTGTCCGTGTGTGTGTCATTGCGTGTCCAACAGCATCACCCTTCTCTGGACTTGCTTCAGCAGGTCCATGTCTTTTGTGTGCTGGGGACCCCAGAGCTGGACACAGCATCCAGGTGGGGTCTCAGGAGAGTAAAGCAGAGGGGGAGAATCAGTTCCCTTGACCTGTTGGTCACATTCCTTTGATGGAGCCCTGGATACTGGGTTGGTTTTCTAGGCTGCGAGAGCACATTGCCAGGTTATATTTTCTCATCAGTCAACACTACCAGGTGTTTCTTTCTCATCAGAGTTGCTCCAGTTAATGTAAAATTTCTGCAACAAATATCATACAACCAAACCAATATTGAATATTCTCTTTTTATAGTCCCAGCATAAATCATGCAGCTATTCTGTAGAAGTCAAAGATTTATGTTGATGTCACAAAACTTGCACAACAGACTTTACAGACACACTTAGGATATGGATTCTTCAATCACAAATGCTCAAGCTACAAACTACATCACAAAGAAAGAAAGAAAGAAGAAACAAAAGAAAAGAAAAAGCAGCACCCCAACAAATCCAAAATGAGAAACAAGCTACCTGAACTCTTGTGAGACTCGTGAAAACTAATGCCGTTCTCACCTATTGATATAAGCATGGCAGCACCTTGCTTTTTGTTTCTAATCCAGTTGTCTTACGCAAAGTAATTAAATATATATGTTTATTTTCATCTGCAGCAGGCATAATTCAACACTGCATTAGCACTCCTGCATGCAGTAGTACAAACACATATATGCAATCTCATAATCGCAGTTTATTTCTTGTAGGCTTTAANAGGGACACCTTCCACAACACCAGTTTGTTCTAAATCCCATCCAGCCTGGCCTTGAACATTTCCAGGGATAGGGCATCCACAGTTTCTCTACGTAACCTGTTCCAGTGCCTCATCAACTTCTCAGTAAAGAACTTCCTCCTAATACCTAATCTAAATCTATCCTCTTTCAGTTTAAAACCAATCTCCCTTGCCTTATCACTACAGGACCTTACCAAAAGACCCTCTCCTGCTCCCTTGCACGCTCCCTTTAGGTACTGGAAGGCTGCTCTGACATCTCCCCAGCACCTTCTCTTCTCCACACTGAACAAGCTCTCTCAGCTGGTCTTTATAGGAGAGGTGCTCCAGCCCTCTGTGCATCTTTGTGGCCTCCTCTGGACTCGCTCCACAGCCCTTTGATCATCTTCTGAGCCCTTCTGTCACCCTGATTTCTTCAGCTTTCTGATGTGTTTCACAGTTCTAATGTTTTCGTAGTTCTCAGTTTCTTTCTCACACACGGGTGTCATTATTAGAAGCAATGTTTATGTTACACGTGGTTGGTTTACATTCCTTCNAGTTTTCACGAGTCAACACTACCAGGTGTTTCTTTCTCATCAGAGTTGCTCCAGTTAATGTAAAATTTCTGCAACAAATATCATACAACCAAACCAATATTGAATATTCTCTTTTTATAGTCCCAGCATAAATCATGCAGCTATTCTGTAGAAGTCAAAGATTTATGTTGATGTCACAAAACTTGCACAACAGACTTTACAGACACACTTAGGATATGGATTCTTCAATCACAAATGCTCAAGCTACAAACTACATCACAAAGAAAGAAAGAAAGAAGAAACAAAAGAAAAGAAAAAGCAGCACCCCAACAAATCCAAAATGAGAAACAAGCTACCTGAACTCTTGTGAGACTCGTGAAAACTAATGCCGTTCTCACCTATTGATATAAGCATGGCAGCATCTTGCTTTTTGTTTCTAATCCAGTTGTCTTACGCAAAGTAATTAAATATATATGTTTATTTTCATCTGCAGCAGGCATAATTCAACACTGCATTAGCACTCCTGCATGCAGTAGTACAAACACATATATGCAATCTCATAATCGCAGTTTATTTCTTGTAGGCTTTAATCTTTGTGTCAGATGCTACTTTATCCCAAACTGGTATACAGATCTTCCGAAATGCCTGAAAATAAGGAGCTTATACTGAAGAGGAAGACCTAAAATTGCTTCAGTTACAATCTACTGCAGTCTTTGAACATGACATGAAGTATCATCTTGGTTTTTTTAGACCAGCATTTCTAACCACTTGTTTTATCTTCCCCTGTGAATTAAGCATATTAAATCAAGTAAGTCTTTCTCTCCCAACCAAAAGGAAAAATATAGTTAAGCACTTCAGAAGAGTTTTGCTTTGTGAAATGGATTCATACCTTATTTTGCCTCACTCTGAATTACTGATTAAATCTGGTTATTAAACAAATTTCACCTTTTACTTTGTGTTCCTGTATTGTTTTGACTAAAACATCAGTTTCCCTTTAAGTAATGTGAAAACATAACTGAGGAATCCTAATTTTGGAATTTTACATTTAATTCATGAGTGATCCTCATCTTCTGTGGGGAAAGCATTTTCTTCTGCTCCTACTCACAGCTCATAATACAAACTGTACAAGGATAGGCAAAACTAAACTATGGAGTCACATTTCTTTTGTCAGACAGAAGCTGTCTGGGTAACTTAACTGTGTGTACTCCTTGGACAATGAGGATTTGGATTTTCTTTTACCACACTATACTGGTGGGTTTGTTTTAAACTGGTAAAGTGCCTTCTGCCCTAAATCCACAGGGGGAAATATTATATTATCAAGACACTCTTAAAGAACAGTCAGAACAAAAACTAAATAAATGGGTAAAACAGTTGAAAGACATGCAAGAAGTACCTTATATATTAGACATCAAACAACTTGAGAAACACAATTAAGAAGTGGTACTCCTAACAATAAATTCCTAGATTACTGAAGAGGAATTTTATGCACATATGCTGGTAAGCATTAAACATAGCTAGAACAGCAGAATTTGGTCAAAAAACTTAAACAGAAATATCCTAAAATCTTTTTTGCAACACCTTATTTCAAGGATTCTGCAAAGTGAAGTTAATTCTTCTCTGACAGTTAAGTCTCACTTAGGGAAATTAAGTTTATTATGTTTATATTTTTCCCCTGTAGCTTGAGTCCTTTCCCAAGGATTCATTTCTGCAACCAGCTATCAAATCAGGCTTCAGATTCTAGAGCAGATTAGAAAGTTTAGATCATACTTTACCCAGAAGTTTCTATAATTCTTTAAAGCCTCCCTTCCTGAAGGGTCAAGTAGGTCAACAGAAATGTAGAACCTGAGTCCTCTAGCTACAAAACTGTCAAAATGTGCGCCTCTACCTTAATGACATACATCGTATACAATACCTTTAATCTTAATCCTAATCTTTAAAGTCTTAGTTTTATTGTTGCAATAGGTGCAGGGGAAGTATTTTTATATACACCTTAGTTTACATTTCAAAGTACTATTATTCACACCAGACCTTCACTTAATAGAAAGATCAGCTGGTTTCCTAAGCTTTCTCCCTAAAACTTGAAAACAGAACTGTTTCTCTGACTCAGCCTTCTGAAATTGTTTTTTGTTTTTGTAACTGGAGTTCCCATGCTTTCAAGTATCAACAAATAGTTTGTTTTCATATTTTCATGGAGGAGGAGAGAGTTGACGGACTGTTGGACTGTTGGTCTGACCAGTGTGTTGGAGGGGTGGCAGCTTCACCCTCCAATCCACTGTCACCTTTGGAATTCTATAAAATGTCAAAGATGTAAATAAAGTTCCTTCTTTTCCAGCACAACTCAGCGTGTGGGAGCAATTCTTTCCTGTCTCCTATTTCCACACAGAACACAACATACAAACTAAAACACTGCCAGAATCTGCAAGTCACCACGAAACATACAAGACCCTGCAAAAACCTAATTCACTTGTAAATTCCTTGTACAAGCACATAGTTTGCAATTATTTGAAATACACAGCAAAAAACAACTCACAGGTTTTATTTACACTGAAGGCATACTTTAATCTGAAGTCTTTGTTGGGACAGACTTGCATACAATATATAGAATCTTAGATGAACTCTACTGTGGATCATTTAAAAAAAAGACAGAAAAAAAAAAAAAGTATTTACTTTCACTCTCTTTCTTTTCTCTCTTTTGTATTTTCCAACACAGAAGTTCAAAATATTTCAGCACCATGCATTTAAATCCATAATTAACTCACATCCACCTCAAGATATCTGACGCATAATAAGTGAGAGTGCACAGGGCACATGCCCAGTGATGTGGAACTCATGGGTAATACACAAATGACTTCACATCACAAGTGGAACGCTGTTTCTGAAATAAACTATAAACTGCTGGGTAATTTCCTAGAGAAAGTAAGGGAAGTATATCAAAGGCAACACACAGATATAAATTATTCTTTGAAACTATTACTTTACATATGCACCCAGGCCTTAAGGTAAACCTAAAACACATTTAGGGTCTCCAGGTGCTTTTTACACCTTTCAGGGAGCACAGAGCTGTAGTAATACCTTTAATGTTTCACTTCATTATTTGTATGCGCATGGAGCAAAACCAAGGAGATTCTTCAGCTTATTTTAGTTCAACTTTTCTCTTTATGCAATTAGAGTTCCACTGATGTTAACATCAAAAGAAATTGGACTTTGAATTCAAGGACAAGACACCCCTCAGTTATCAGCTTTCCAACACATTAAGGTGCACAGTGTGCCACGATAAATACTATTTTTAATTGGTCAATGGTGCATCAACTATACATAAATATGAACTGTCTCCGCTGTGAGACTGCCAGCAGTCTTCATTCTCTTCACTCTTAGTTCCAACGAAATGTCACCTTCATCCATTTTAGCATACATGTTAAGAATACTGGCAGTTCCCCCAGTGCTTTAAAATTACCTTTAAACGTTTTAGCTATTAAATTGCTGACAAAAATTACTTCTTCTGCTTTCTCTTCAATAAAGAGAATCTGCCTCTCATTTCCTAAATGCCATTTGCCTACAGCTTTAGCATGACACAAGAGAGATGACAGCACCAAAGCATTGTTTTAAGTTATTCTAACTAAATCACAGCTACAGCCACATCTGAAACATTGGGCCTACCTGCCTTAGCAAAAGGCTTTCAGAACACCTCCTAGCTTGACTCCGGCCTCTCACATACAATGTATTCTCTCTCATACAATGTATTCTCTAGGCTGGGGATGACATAATGAAAACTGTTCAATCAGCAATAGCAGACTGGAAAATTTCTCACACTTCACCCTCACCATCTAAGGCATTTAAGCTATTACCAGACACCTTAAATAACAGCCCTTCAGCAAAGGGAAGGCAAGCATCACTTGAATTTCTCCATTTAAAGACACCGGAGAAGGGCTTATAACAGCGCTAGAAGAGAAGCTACAATTTCCACAGAACAAATAACCGGTACCAGCCCAGCCGCCGGGGATCCGCTCCCGCACACCGGGACAGCTGGCTGTGCCAGGCGGGATCCGGACCCCCCTGACGGGGGCCGGGACTGCGGCAGCCCCGGTGCGCGGCTCTCTCCAGCCCCGCGGCTCCCGGACCGCCGGAGCTCTCCCCGCGGGACCGCGGCCACCGGGGGATGCTCCCGGGGACCGAGAGCGCTCCAGGCTCGGCCTCCGGGGTGCAAATCCGGCCGCATCCCACCAGGATCTGCCATCAGCCCCGACAGTCTGCCCTCCTCCAGGCCCATCGCTGCCCGCATGAGGGCAAGGGGCGAAGGGAACCAGGGCGGAGGAGGAAGACACCCGAGGCGGCGAAGGACCCGGCGCGCCTTCCTCACCTTCGTCAGCTGGGCGATCTTCTTGCTCATTTTGAAGTGCAGGTCCGGGCTGTGCTC
>VYZR01055943.1:34260-52048 GCA_013400675.1 Oxylabes madagascariensis | reverse complement strand
GTATCTTAGTTGTTCTGCTCAATTTCACAGAGCAATTGCTCAAAATGCAGCTGGTTTGGTAACTTTCTGCTCTAGCCGCTTCTATATCTGCTGCTACTTTTGGAAAAGGCCCCCATGCTCCCCAACACCAGGTTTTCATAGTCCAGCTCCTCAGTCTACAGGCACACCTGAATAGTTTGAGGCAGATGAATCTAAGGGTCGAAAGGGACCATCTCTCAACATGGGAGACAGATGACCATGGTCATGTAGCTCAAGCCAGAAATAAATGCTCTAAATAGATCTTCCACTACTTTCCTTATTAGGGGATGCTGTTCAATGAGATTCCACAGTCCCAAAGTAATTGAACTCTTATGGTTCCCATTTCATGTATTTATACAAGCTGTACATACTGAAAAATGTGTCCCAAGTCTCAGAACAACTTTTGAGGTAGTTACATTGTAAGATTCACTGCTTCCATCAAAGATAAACATGGCAAAATAGGGGTCACCACTCCTCTTCAGAGCTATGGAGTAATTCCGCTCCCTGTGCTTAGAGTCTTTTCCTATTGTGTGAATGAGAGGAGAGTCTGCACAAGTGGGCTTTCTAATAGTGCATCTCATAAAGTCGTCATCCACAGGGCCTGTGGAACATGTGCATGCCAGAACAGGTCACCTCAGCACAGAAGGAGGGTCAGGACAGATGGGGTTAAGGCAGCATCGCTCACTGCGGCTAAAGCAGCTTCAGTTTTCTCACCCCGCAGGGCAGGGTCATGTTCTCCCAGCTGTCAGCTCCTCCCTGGGAACCTCCTGTTCTCTGCACATCCTGCACCCTTGCAGCCCATCACAGGAGCTGCAGTTTTTAGGTACTGCTCACAAAGCTGTTTTGACATGATGTACCTACTGCTTGTAATAAGGGCATCGTTTCCCCGAAGGGGCCAAATTGTGCTTAACTTCAGCTGCCCTGACTGATGTGTGACTTCTACCTGAAAATGGCAGCTGAGTGATGGAAAGCTTGCTTTCAATTGAAAATAGGCTGTTTCTATATGTGGTAAATGGATGACTCTTTCCATTGTATCAGCAAATGTTAGGAACCTTATTTTGCTTTTGCCCTTTAGATAAATATTTCATTGTCAGAAGGGAATTTTCTTGTTTCATAAGCTGCTCTGGACTATTGTGGGGAAACTAAAATGATGGCCTTCCTTTTCTTCTGATTTTTGCCTCAAATTTGAAAACTTAACAGCAGCAATTTGTTAAAGTTTGTTGTTCAAGTCGCTTGCTTCTAACAAAAGTTAGGGAGCCAGGCGAGTTCTGCAGAGGTCGCCCACTGGGGATGCTGGATTTTGAATGGCAGCTCAGTGTCTTGGAAAAGTGTTTTCCTTTGGAGCTGCCTACGGCGGAGCAGTACTAATGCAGGGCAGAGCATACACGAGAAGGATCTCTTCAGTGAAGCATGCTGTGGAAAGATGGAAAGCACTTGAGAGGAAAGCTGTAAATGCAGCTGTGCTTAATGGCAGTCCAGAAGGGATGCTCTAAAAGTCAGCCAGACTTTTTGAGCTCAGATAACATTGAGGTCAACTCAGGATACCAGGCCCGTTGCCTCTAATTTGAAAGTTGTCCAGAACTGGTGTCAACTGCAGCAAGGATATAGCCTTTCCTTGTGTCAGGGATTCAGCTTCCAGTGGGAATGTATATTCAGAGAGACAGCTTTGGATAGTACTGTGCATAAGAGCAACGGGAAGTGATTACTTAGTAATTAGTGCTTTTTACAGTAGCTCTGTAAGTCAGTGAATACGGGGCTCTTCCCCCCAGTCTCCCCAAGAAAATGTGTTTGCAAGTCTGTGGGAGTTAGCACTATTTTGGGAAAGTAATATGTCTGACCTCAAGAAGGAGGCTGTGTTGAATTTTTAAAGAAGATGATAGTAGAAGTGTCTTGTCCATTTAGTGACCTAAACGTTGAGAGAAGATTGTGTGAAAACTACAGCAGACAGGTTCAGAAAACCTTGGACAAGCTGAAAATGGGAGGACATCAGGATGCTATGGTACAGCATCTAACTGTTGGCATATCACTAACTATTCAAAATGTTCACTCACCAGAACAGATAACAGATAGTGATGTTGAAAGCTGACATTTTTTCTAGGGAAATACCAGTACTGCATATCCCTCGATTAGAAGTAAAGTAAGTATATTTTAATGTAATATTATGAGATGCTGGTTTCCTCAGGTAACAGCTCATTTTGTACTTTCTTGCATGAAAATTGTTACGTTTTATGCTACAGTGAGCAGTGTGGGGCAAGATTACATGAGGAATGCTTTCTGCTGAAGAGTATTTTGGGATCTTTTTCTCCCTACAGGAGAGCCACACANTGTGGCAAGGAGTTCTGTACCACTAGCTGTGTCTCTTACTTTGTGGTGCTTTTGCGTTTTCTAGTACATCTGCCTTGGGGCATCAATTTGGCCAAACAGTTGAAATAAAGGGATACAGTGGATGTCATACTCAAGCCGTAACGATGAGGTTGTGTTGTGGAGGAAAACGCTTGTGTTGCTCACATTTTTTCCTTTCCTGCCTTCACAAATGGAAGGCAGAGCATCTGTTTCACTGGGAGATTTAACCCCTGTGTTAGGAAGCTTGTTAGAAGGCTGCATGGTATGTTTTTTGGCTGATTTCTGCAGGAACAAACATCCTCTTAAGCTTTTTGCAAACCCTTCCANACTACAGCAGACAGGTTCAGAAAACCTTGGACAAGCTGAAAATGGGAGGACATCAGGATGCTATGGTACAGCATCTAACTGTTGGCATATCACTAACTATTCAAAATGTTCACTCACCAGAACAGATAACAGATAGTGATGTTGAAAGCTGACATTTTTTCTAGGGAAATACCAGTACTGCATATCCCTCGATTAGAAGTAAAGTAAGTATATTTTAATGTAATATTATGAGATGCTGGTTTCCTCAGGTAACAGCTCATTTTGTACTTTCTTGCATGAAAATTGTTACGTTTTATGCTACAGTGAGCAGTGTGGGGCAAGATTACATGAGGAATGCTTTCTGCTGAAGAGTATTTTGGGATCTTTTTCTCCCTACAGGAGAGCCACACAGATGAGCATGAAGGTGAAGAGCAAGTCCATGAACAGCCCCAGCAGCAGGATGAGTACTGACTCACGCAGCATCTCTGACAATTTTCGTTTTGTGTGAGAACTTTCTTCTGGAGAATGGAACATGTGCGGCCTCAAACTTGAAATCAGTTCACTCTCAGTCTGCCATTAACATTTATGTACCATAGTGAGTGCCAGCCAACCCCTGCATTCTGTACCAATACTTTGCCAAGATGCATTTGCAGACGTCTTCTTTCAGTGTATCTTCCCAAGAGGTTGTAGGGCTACATCACCTACTGTACATCACTGCAACGTCACCACTTGGCTGCTTGAGATTTGTTCTGCTCTTTAAAAAGATATANCTCCAGCTGCAGCTCTACCTCTGCAGAGCTCAGTGCTGAGGGAGGAGAGAAATCTCCTTGACGCATGTGTAGCTGCAGGACACAGTCTCTACCATTATCCTTGACTTCCTGCCTCTCAGAAAAGGATAAAGTAGGCCAGCCATTTCTTTCCACTTTCCTTCCCCCTTCCACTGCCCCAGCCATACAAGTATAGAAGACAGAAATTTTGTCACTAGTGCAAAGTATGGGGGAAAACAGCAACAGCACTGGCCCATACCCCAAACTCCCCTGTAAGTGGATGGTGGACACTTCACAGGTTTAAGGCTGCTTCTAAAGCATGGAGAAGCAGAGAGGAGTCCCGGAGACAGGGCACACATCAGAAGGGGACCATCTGACTGAGGGCACAGAGCTGGTTCTGCGCTTGGCTGACCTTCCTCCTTCGAGGCCAGTGTGGTGCAGAACCATGTGTGCAGTGGAGATGTCTGCAGTGGGAGTGTTCCCTTCCAGAGTGGTCCCATGGGCCCTGTTCTAAATGGTGGTATTTTATAAACAGAGGTATCTTGAAGTATAAAAAGCATCCCTTGTTCTTCTCCTACCACTGTGCATTGTAGTCTCTCTGGTTATTTAATGCCTGATATTCTTGGTCTCTCCCTTCATTTTCTGAATTCTGGTTTGTTGTGCTGATTTAGCAGGTACGTGGAAGTCCCATCCCAATTGGCATTCACTGAAAATCTGCACAGCCTATTGAACAGCTAAATCATTTTAGGCATTCATAGGCTCCTAAAGTGTTAGGTCCCCAGCTTATGCTTCCATAGAAAGGTTTCCAATGAATCAGCCCCCAGGCACACACACATGCACATGCAGTTTTCCATTCCTAATCAATCTTCTGCAGCTAAGTGGCTCTTAGTTAAATGTGAGAACCCTGCTGTTGTGTTGCACCACCGACAATATATAAAATGCTGTTGAGCACCAGAACAGGTATTTCCAGTTCTTTGATCCTCCCCCTGCACAGCAGAAGAGTTTCTGGACCCTGCAGGCTGAAGTTTTCCCAGCCCTGCACCCAGTATTGAGCTCACATCCTACCCAGTGATGAAATCAAAGTACTGCAACCTGCAGGCCAACGCTTTCCTCTCCCTTTTCAATTGGTTACAAATAAGGTCTGGTTCATAAAATCGAGTTTTTTCCAAAACAATTATTTCCAAGAATCACCACAAATGGGGGAATTGTCATTTTTGTTGTATTTGTGTTTATTAGAACATATGTACTTATTACAATTGTCATTGTAATAAACAGTAGTTCTTCATAATACTGTTGAAGAGCAGTTACTAATTTTTTTCCAGACTCCAGAATGTCCTTTAACCTTTATGGGATCTCTGAATGGGGCAAGGAGTTTGGGATCAAGCTATAAACTTAATGTCATCAGCATGTCTCTGCTTATTGGAGTTCATCCTTCTGCCAATACTTGAGCAGGTGCATGGAGAGCTCTTCAAGGGAAAACATTTTTCTGAACGTGCAAATGGTTGGGGTTGCTGAGCTCCCCAGACAGTTCATAGCCAGGCTGTTGTGCCTCTCTTCTTTTCTCTCTTTTGAAGCACATATGAAAAAAAAAATTAAAAAAAGCTGAACTTCGTTTCCTGAAAATTCCTTGTATCGTGTTTCTGATCTGAGGACCATAGCCCTCTCACTGCTTGTATCAAGGGGGGAGTGACTGATGTAGGGAGCCAGGGCAGTGAAATTCTTTGAGGGCACCAGAAATGTGGCTGTGCTGAGGGGAGAGCAGTGTTCTGAAAGGGGAAAGAGTTGTCCTTCTCCCCCACCCCGTGAGTAACCCATTCTTCTGTTATGGTTTTAATATGCATTTGTAATTACCTTTACTAAATAGCACACCATAAAGCTTTGGTTATATATTAAATGTAAACTGAAAGGAATGTAAACATATGTATTGTTAATTATAAATAGATAAGTAATGGCATAATAGATACAAAAAAAGTCTTATTCAGATGTATCAGTCATTTTACATTATCCACAAACTGTCGCATGATAGAGTAGATTTTTGTCTGAATATGTGAATAACTTGACTTGCGTTTATCTTTTTACATATTTAATAAAAAAAATATGTTAAAATCTGTCTAGCTCTAGAGACTATTCGGAACATTCTAAAATAATAATTTTCTGGATTAAATACATATTTTTGATTCATCAGGGGCTGCATATGGGAGCAGGAAGAAAAAGACAGCTGCTTTAAAAACCCAGAAGTTCACTTATCCTGTGTGTGTGGATAGCATCTGTTTTCCCAAGAGCTCAGCAACTGTATTCCCTTTTATAAATCAAAACAGAAAATGCATGTATGTATGTGCATGTAGACAGCACATTTTTCTTTATGGTAAATACTTTCAGATTTTGGAGTGCTATCTCCCTTGGGTATCAGTCCAAAGCAAAGCTGGCAGCAGCCAGGAGGCAGAGAGAGCACTATAGAAAGGTACCAAAACTCCCAGTGGAATTCCTTGCAGTGGCCAGGTATTCAGGGATGAATCTTCAATGCAGTATCTAAAAGCCACCTAGATTTTAGATTAAAGTATGAGGTTTTGTTGGGAGAGAAGGGGGGAAATTCATTGTAGTTCTCACAGCTCCGGTCTTTTGTAGCTGCAGTAGTTGCTGCTCAAGTGCAGGAGTTCTGAGCCCTGGGTCAGGACCCTTTTCTTCTGTGTTGAAGTGACCCTGTTGTGAGCCACCACCCTGCACCTCGCTGCTCCAGGTATCTCTGGGCCTCTGACAGAGGAAGGGAGGATGAAGCAGGGACTAGAGGAGCCCATTTCCAATCCAGGCGTTCAAACCTGGCAGAGCAGCTCTTGATTAGTTGCTTTTCATAAGACCAGGAGGAAGGCATGTCCTTGGGTTAGTGCAAATGCTCTAAAGCATTAAAAAAAATCATGTTTTCCAGTTCAGAGAGTTGAAAACTTTCTGCCATAATGTTGTAACCAAAAAAAATTTATTTTTAGACTGTTAGGTCATCTACATACCTGACTTTGCAAAATAAATCTGTGACCATACAGCCCTGTGAACAAAAGCATTTTTCTTCCTATTCATTGAACCAGTTGCCATCTACGATGGCTAGTAATTCATTATATATACTGTGCAATACATGATCTCTTTTTATACTTGGCTTTATACAGATTGTAGTGACAAATTGCTTTAAAGAGGAAAAAGGAAGTTATTTGCCATGTTTTCATCTATTAGGTGAAAGAAACTGGCCAAAGATTAATGTCCTATAAAAGTGATACTTGGTTTCTCTTTAGAAAGGAACAAGTGCAGGCAGGTTGTAGTAGTTCAAGTTTTATAATTTCATTTAATGAATATTTCAAAATACTCCATTCTAGTGCATCAAATTGCACTGCTTCTGTGACCATTATTTCCAGCTGTTTCCTAAATAAGTGCAAGACAGAAAAAGGAAGCCTGTCCACAGAGTTTCTCCAGTACAACCACATTCAATTCGGAGTCATTTTTGTTTATTATATCCTAATTCTTTCCTCACCAGAATTTCCTCAATACTTGTGATGGAAAGGTGAAATACGAACTGCCTTTATAAAGCAGGTGAGACTTTTGTGGCAGTGTATCAGGTATTGGATGTAGTATTTAACTTCATCAAACATTGAGACTGCTGTGTGCCTGCAGCAACATCAAATGTGTAACTCCCCTTCAAGTACAGTCAGAACTGCCTTTGTTGGCAAACCTCATCAAATAAAGAGCCTTCAGACTTACTCCAGCAGAGTCCTTGGGCAGTTAGGGAGTGCCTCTGTGGGTACCCCATGCTCCCTGGGCATCACACAGGGTAAGGGCATGGCTGCCACACCAGTGGGGAGGAAGGCTGGGAGATGCCTCTTGCAGCTGCACCGCAGTGGTGCCGAAGGGCATCCTCCCTTCCCTGCCCCCTGCCTGGCTCTTGGCAAAACCTCTGACTCAGCATTACAGCATGGCCTGTCGCCTCTGCCTAATTCACACCTGGAGCTGCTTGAACTGTGACTTATCTGGTGTTGGATTATGGGGTGAGACCCTCAATGTGCTTGTTTGGTAGGCAGAACATGGGTTCTTTCAAACCTGAAGGAACTTTCCAATATTTCTGCTTTGTGAAAAGGGGAAGCTGATGTGCTGGCTTGTCCCCTGGTGCCCATGGTAAGGGCTGCCTGGGGAAATCAGCCCTGCTGGTGTTGTGGTAGGGCAACTGCTGTAACAGGCGGTACCAGCTTAAGCTGAAGCTGCTCACACAACTTGCCAGCGCTCAGCTGAAAATATCAATAGGAGCTAGTGGTGTAAGGGTAAGTTAACTGGGGGGGAAATGATCAGGGTAGTGATAAACCCACAGAAACAGTCCAAGAACTGAAAAAGATGAAGTTCAGAGTCAGGTCAGCAGCTCAAAAACTGCAGTTCCAGCTGGCTTCTGGCAAGTGAGATGGTTAAATAGTTAATAAACGTGCCAGGCTGTCAATCACATCCCTCTGTGCTTACCTTGGGGAAGTGGACAGATTGTTTAATTAGTGCTTCAAGGCCACAAAAGCCCTCTGGCTAAGGCAGCATATGAAAAGAGATGAAACTTAAATTCTTACTCCCTCCTCCAAGGCACACAGAAAACCCACGTGTATTATAGATGAAGGGAGCAGTTTACATCTGCATGCAAACATGTAATGTTTAAAAAAAAAATTCTTGTTTCTTTTTCCTATGACATTTTTAAAGCCACAAGAATTTGCTTCAAGCACACAGGCAAATAATGACTTGTTTAGCATTTCGCACTGGTAGATGATGTTGGACTGAAACTAGTTTTGGAGAGAAATATGCAAATCTTCAAAGGTTTGACAGCCAAATTTATTTTCAGCTGTTTATCTTTGTAGGCTATATTGTTTGTTGCTACTGAAATATAAACAATGTGCTTAATAAATAGAAGGGCCAGCTGCTGCTGTATTAAGCCTGTATTTCTGACAGGTCAGCTGAGACTCATCTTAATGCTGAGAATGGGTAAAAAACTGTACATTTCAAAACCACTTTACACTCCCCATAGCTTTCTGAGCTTTTTCTCTTGTCTTCACACATTTGTATGAGGTGAGGAAAAGCCTGAATGTGCATAAGTCTTTCAGGAGGTTGTGTGGAAGAAATGAGTTGTGAGAAAATAAATATGACTAATGAAGGAGGCCCAGATGTCTGAGTGGGAAGGACGTACAGGGAGAGTTTGCATCGCTGGGGTCCCACTGATGACTAGGCTGGGCAAAACCAGTGCTGGTTATAAACCACCAAAGATCTTTTGTAACCCAGCATGGATTTATCCAGGACTTTGGACTCAGTGGTAAGGAGGAGGAAGACAAAAGAGAGGCAAGTAACACAGCTTGATAAAGTTCTCTGCTGGACAGGCATCTTCCTCTGAGATGAAGAATCTGGCTGCATAGCTCATTGTCGCAGTGGTTCAGATATCTGTACTATTCTATTCTTTGGTTATTTTAATCAGATTCATTCCGGCTATTTATCACATCAAAAGAGCTGCAGATCTCCATGTCAAGTGTTGCAGTCTGATCGTAGTGCAGGTGTTCACTCTTGGACGCGTTTCTTCAGGGAAAAGATGTAAATGTTCAAGTGCTCACTCAGCTGCCTACCCTAAAGAGAAATCGCAGAGATTAGCAGCCTGTTTTGTATGTGCTTCACAATTCACTGCCTCTCCTCTCCCAGTAAGAGGGGGGAGGACCCAACCACAGTCCTCACGTACTTAGGGATCCATGAATACACAGGGATCTGTAAGTATTCAAACAAGAGAGTTGTTTTCCTTACATTCCTCTTGCAACACACTGCTGAGAAGATAAATGGCTACAGACCAGATTTGCAGGTGACATAAGATGTGATGGAGCTGGGCCCCTCAGTCAACTGTGAATTTTGACCAGGTATTTCCCTTCTGACCCCTACCCACAGACTCATGTCAATGCTCAGGTAGACTACTATGCCACCAATGTCTGCTGATAAAAGGCTGCTTTCAAAGAAAAATCCTTACATCCCAATGGTGTGGCTTAAATAAAGGAATGCTGACCAGCTCCCTCTGAAATGAGAACTTTGCCATGCAAGATGTTTTATCTAAAAGCTAAAGCCATTAAAACAGTTGCTAAAGGTTCATTTGACAATTTAGAAAAGTGGGAATCAACAAAGTAAAACTTAATTTAAGCAGTAGTTCAGATGACAATGACAAGACCGAGATCGAGCCGACACAAAAATGAGCTGGTAAGATTGAATGAACTGGAAAACTTATTCATGTCACCAGCTTGAGAGATGCTAGCAGAGGGCCAAGAAAAAATTGGGACAGCTATTTTGCCTGCAGATTCAAAGCAAAGTTGACCTTATTTTATTATATCTATTTATGTCACTTTGCATTTTACCTTCCTATTTTTTTCAGTCAAGTGACCTTAGGAAGAAGAAAGGCAAAAAAAGAGGGCTGGAAGCATTCGTGCTGCATGGGTCTACGTAAAACCAGTCCATAAATATTCTAATTCTGATGGGTTTAAAGCCAAAACCAGTTGGCTATGTTGGAATAATTCAAGTCACTGAAGTTGCTGCACAGGCAAAAAAAGCATTGCCTGCAATAAACAGATTTCTTTTTTTTTAAACGTTACACTAAATAAAACAACACACAGGACTAAAAAAAAAAAAAAAAAAAAAAAAAAAAAAAAAAAANAAAAAAAAAAAAAAAAAAAAACAAAAAAAAAACCCCACAACATAAACATTCAGACTGCCAGACAATGCCCCAACCAGAAGCTGTTTCCAGAGCCCTCTGCTCACCACGCAGACCCCATAGTGCACATGAGCAGCCGTGAGCAGGGCGGTGAACACGCCAAGAACCGCTTCTTCCATGCAGCCCAGCAGCCCGGAGATGGCCGCGTACACCACCAGCGCCAGCGGGAACAGGAACCAGTGGAACAGCTCCGGCCGGGTGCTGCTCATCTGGCAGATGATCACCTTGCACTGCAGGAGCAAAAGGGGCCGGGTGAGAAGTGCTGGGCCAGCCCCGAGGGTCTCAGAAAAAGTACTTCCATTTTCTCCCTGGATTGCTTTGGGTGAGAGGGAAACAGGGCTACAGTTCAAAATGGGGCTTGTTTCTGCTGAGAAGGCAGCTGTAGGTACACACCTTTCTGCCTCACTGGGTCCCAGAGGACATTATTACAATTTAAAATACACCCTTTTCTGGAAACAGTGTTTTGATACACTTGGTAAGTGGAAGCACATCTTCACAAAAGAGGAATTTATTTGCCACCTTGTGTTTTCACAGAGGCTCCTAAAGCTGTGATCCCAAATCAAACGTGCCACCACTTAATCACTGGGAGAGTGTGCTGGTATTTTAATCACACGGCCTGACAGAAATATCTTCTGGTTCATTGTACAGAAGGGCGGGAAGACAATATATGACATTTTCACATCCTGTTTTTCTTTTCTAGGACTCTTTTATGTACTAAAACACCAATTTCTTGGCTCGATCATGGCAGTGGGCTCCCTGGAGATGTAGCTGGGGGCCCAGAGAAAGGGATTCCACTTAGAATGGCAGAAAAAATGAATATATGGTGCATGGTTTAACTGAAGGCAATTAGCTTAATTCTACTGAGTTATGGAAACATAATGAGATTAATTCACTTGAAATTCAGTATTTTAAAAGCAATTAAACACACCAAAGTGTTTTGTCTGGTTTAGGCTCCTTAAGAAATGTATCTCATATATACCATGCCTGTTACAAAAAAGAAAAGGAATTTAGGCACATCTGAAATATTTTATTGATTTAAGTTTCACTCAAAATTGAAATGTGGTTAAAAATAGATTTTATGTATCCTGAAAACAGCAGAAGAATGAAAAACTCATTCCCTGTGCAGTGCCTGAAATCTTATGACAGCAGCAGTAGGAGTCTGACCATAGGAAAGAAATACTGGCTTTACTGCCTGTGCTATGGAAGCTGAAGAATGCAAAAATAAACCATGAAAAAATAATTAACTTTGAACAGCGGAAGAAGTAAGCCTTTGTACCTAGTGTTTATATTTTCACTTACATTCTCAGTATTGATTGTGAATTTTTTTAATAACACTGGTTTTATGAGTCCTTTGGGAATCATTCCAGAGAGTGTCAGAAATTGCTAAAGCAATCTATAGGCTATAATTTTTCTGGCTACATAACTGAACCTGACCATAGGTTGGATTTCACATTGTTCTAAACCATTGTTATACTTACATATTTGGGTGACCAAAGACATGCTCAAAGGCATGAGAAATTCCAGATACTGGAACTGGAATGGTAGGTAGAGAAACATGGCCTGCAGTTTGTGGTCTGCAGAACAGGTAATGGAAACCCAATGTGTCAGGCTATCACGGAGAAGAAAAGTATTGCCATGAAAAGGCTTCCTCTGATGCTGAAGCAAATGTGTCTAAGGGACCAGAAGAGGTGAAAGGAAATCCAGGCTTGATTTTCAACTTTATAATGTTACAAATTTCAACTAACACCCATACATTTTTAATTCTTGCTTTTAAAATGTTAAAAATTTCAGCTAACGTGCATACATTTTTAATTCACATGAGCATTCAGTGTATGTTTTGGGAAAAGAAAAAACAAAGCCTGAAGAATACATATTGCACTAAGTGTCTGATAAACTGCAGCCTGTAAAGAAACTTCTGGCTTGTCTTACTATTTTTCTTCTGCAAGCATCCTGCCACAATCACTCTTAGTTGGTTAAGATGTATGTGCAGAACGTGCCATCTGCCAAACTCTGAAAGCATTTTCCCTACTGGCATGAAGCAATTGTATTTCTCATTTTGGAATCTCCACTATTCTCTTAAGAAAATAGGTAGATTAGGTAATGAATAATGCATACAATAAAACATACACTTCTGAAAATCAACTATTTTTTGTGAGATTAAGTCCTTAAGAGGAAACTGTTTGATTTGTGACCCTCAGAAATGTTTATGGGATACATCTAACAAACATCACAATTACAACTTTTTTCCATTCCTCAATTCAGATTTCTAAAGGGGATATGCTTTCTTATTTGAAACCTCACATTTTTGAAGATCTGTCTCATGGTGCAAGGCACCTCTAGCCTTTCACTTTTTAAACTGGATGTAGCATTGCTCAATGGCAAGATTTTAGATGGTGTTGGAGACTATTTTCCTAAGATGACACTAGTCACTATCCTCTAGGGTATTTTTGCTTACATACAAGAACACCTTTCTGCTTGGCTGCTCTCCTGGCTCCCCCCCAGAGAAGAAAGCCCTGGGTTACCTGCAGGGCTCAGCACCACTGGCAGGCTGCCTGTGCTAGAACTACACAGAGGTTTGTGTTGTCTCTTGGGAATTAAAGGGAGGAAACTGGTCACCATCAAGTGGTTCGGGAGAAACTAATCTGTGAGCAGAGAGCCATCACGAGGCCTCTACAGCTTTTCACATCTTTCCCTAAAACACGCTGTCAGTGCTACAGCCTTTTTCTAAATGGTGAAGGGAAAATGTAGGATCAGCTGGACTGCAGGATACAGGAATGCTTGCACCACAGTAATGGACACAAGAGCAAGGGAGAGCTACAAACCCTCCACTCTTGCTAGTAAATCTGTGCCAGTGTTGACCTTTCTTTTACTTTGACAAGTCCACTGTTCTGCCTGTATGTTGGGGAGTATCAGTTATATTCCTGGAAGGCATATCCAGGGTTTTCAAAAACCCTCAGAAAACAAACCAGAACCCTCATAAAAGTGTTACACTGTGGCAGAGGAGTCATTTCGGTACTGCAAGTGTCCCCAATCCAGACACATGTTGTGGTGTATTTTTATGAGACAGAGTCTGTAACACAGAAGTAGAAGAGCTCTGATGATTTTAGCTGCATTTTCTGCTCCCTTCTGCTTATTCACAGAAAAATAGAAAGCTATCTCTAAATAATACCACCACCTCAAATATACTTACAATAACATTTGAGAAAGCAACCCCAACCATCCATAAAAACAATCTGGGTTGCTTTGCTAATATGTTGCTTGGAGATAAAACCACCCAGACTGTAAGAAGAACGAACAGCAACAGAGGTGACACAAGAGGTAGCAGTCCTTCATACAGAGAATCATTCTTCAGTGTTTTCTTTAAATGTGCTCTGGAAATAAATACAATACTTTTGTAGAGAAAGTAAGTTTATCCGTTCTATTTCTACACAGTAACTTCAAACTCTAGACCAAACTCAGCTCAAGAATTCATCTTGAAACCAGTGCAAATGTACTAGATACCAGATATTTTACAAGAAATTGCAGTATACTCAAGTAACATTTATTTCTGGGGTTGAATTATACTGATTTATTCATATGGCTCCTGATCAGCTTCACTTGCTCACCATTGTCTGGCAATGGACCAGTAAACTCACACAAAGTGAGCTGCAGTACTCTCAAGTATGCAGACATGCTATGAATTCAAAATACACAGCTTTAGAGGATGAAGCTTCTAACATGAGATATAAACATTTCAGTGAATACACCCCATGTTTTCAGTAGCAGCAGAGTCAAGTACATGGCAGGCAGGTATTGCTGTTGTTTAGTTCTGGAGGTGATGTTGCTCAACAATCCTGTACATTAGGATTTAGGTACTTTAACCTAAAGGGGAGGCTTTTTGGCTAATTAGAGTTCAGGAAAATTAATGATGCATTGTGTTTTCTTGGGTATTTTAAGCTGTTTTTTAAAGGTAGTAAATGATTGCATTTTCTGTCCGCTAGGGAAACGGTAACTCTAAGTTCACTACCACTAAACCTTTCCTTCATACGGCTAGTTCAGAAGAGCAATTCTGTGTTTGAAATGTACTGGGAAATGTCCTGTTTAAAATCTTTGAACATATGTATTTATAGGAACAGCTAGACAAAAATCCAAGAAATATCTTTCTCATGCCAAAAAGGAATAATCTACTCCTAAAATAACAACTGAAAACAGGCATCAGGATGAAAAAAGAGAGATGATTGGAAAAACTCAAATCCTTCACCAAAGAAATTGTGTGCGCATCATCCAAGCAAACCTGACTGGTAGTTTAAAATTTTTGTGCTCTCCTCTTCAGAGGAATGCTAAACCCAGCGGAAGGCTTGAGAGGAACTATGTCAAGTGATGACTTGAAAAGGAAAACACTAAACAAAAGTCCTGGCAGGAAAGGAAGAAGGCAAACCCTCAATGTTCATTGGGATAAAGGCTGCTACTGCCAGGAGCTGGCATGCACAAGGTGCTTCCCTCCTCCTCTGTCATCCCCGAACCAGATTTCCTTGCACGACTGGTTCCCAGCCCCCTGCCCCACAGCCCAGCCTCTCTGCAGGTCCTCAGCCTTTCCTGCCCCACATCTCCCAACTCTCCATGCTTCCTGCCCCAATCCTGGGGCTGTGCATGCTTTTGGTAACTACACTGAGTACCACCACAAAAAAAGGGTTGTATAGGAGAGACGCAACATTGTCTTATAGTCTCTCCAAAATTTAAACGTTAATATTAGTTTCCACTAATTCCTGAAGACAGGCAGTGACAGTCCTTCCTCCAGGACACTTAGAACCTGAGAGACCTGAAATGACAGATGAGTGAAATGAGCTAGCAAATACTAGTGGAAGGCAGGCAGCATTAATAAAATAGGCCACTGGAGTATAAACTAACCGTGTATAAAATTCCTGGGTGCAGCAAGCCAGTTCTTAGATGTAATCACAGCTTGCCACCTGCCTAGCTTACATCTGATAGCAATTATCTGCAGACTTCATACAGAGGAGAGTTTTACAGAAGGACCAGGAAGACAATTAAGTACTTCACTGAGTGCAGGATGGTCAGCCACAGAATTCCACCCAGCACAGGCAGAAGTTAGAAATCACATTTGATTGCAAATAAAATGAAGTGTTTTTTACTACAGAGCCTTTGTCAGTTTACTGTGCAGGACCACTGTGAGACTCCCTGGAGAGCAGCAAGTGAAAGGAAAAGGAGAGAGTTGTAAACATGAAAAAGAAACCAGTCGGGTTCTGAAAATCACCAGAAAAACCTTTTACTACATTATCAGGACAGCATCTGGATGAAAGAAGCTAGGCTACTTCAAGCATCACATGTATTTGTAAACGAGGAAACCATTAAATATACAGAATTAAATAGGAGGTGATAGAACTTATTTAATGTTAATTAACTCACCTGTGAATGTTGTATAGTGTTTGTGGAAATGATAGAAACAAACTGAAGCCTGGAAGAGAAAAAGATTAATATGTAATTCAACACTGATGACCTCAGAGTTTTTTCATATGATAACAGACCTAGTATGCTTTCTAAAAACGATTTGGTATTCCTGTACTCATTACAGGATATGAACTGAGTTTGGGGGCTTTAGGCTGCTATAAATAGTTGCTGATACAGAATTTCCTGTGTAACAAGTGACAAGACCAGATTTTTTTATAAAAATTCTGATGTAAGCCAATAGATAGGATCACTTATTTTTCATACAGATTTCTCTGCTGTACCCAGGACAGCCCTACTTTTCATGAGCTGCTGTTTATCTAGAAAAATCCAAGTCTAACACCAAAAACTTTACAATGGAATATAGAAAGACAATAAACTTCAATCTGGCCTGTTCACATTACTGGGGAAATAAGTTTATAGTTCAAAATATTAAGGGTCTACCAATGATCTGTTTTGATAACACAATAGCTTAAATGAATTAATTTTCATGGCATGTCCATCATTTAAACAAGTGGGGGTTTTTTACTTCTTTTGTAACACAGCTGTGAGGTTTCTGGAGCTCGGCTTTAACCCACAAAGCACAAGGGGTTCACCTTTGCTAATGCTGTGTCTCCCTGCACTACTGCTGGTATTATCAACACAGCTGCCAGCAGCCCCTGAGCTGCCCGAAGACCCAACTGTACCCCCTCTAACACCCACATCCAAAATGTGCTGGTCCACCCAAGAATCAAAGAAGACTTTCAGCAACAAGTGGAAGTTTGAGATTTAAACAAAAAAAGCCACTGTATGAGCCAGCCCTAACTAGGTGAAAATATATAATGCTTTTTTAATCTATGTCATTCCCTGTAGAGCTCTTTGGTTTGTACTTTTCCCCCCATTTTCTGTGTGTTGAGGGCTTTTCCCTGGTCAATTTGCTGCTTAGAGATTGCTCTGGGTAGCACATTTCTGCATGGCTTTTTTTATTATAGAGCATGAGACTTGGGTGTGGTGCACTAAATTAATACATAATTCCTATTTTATTATGAGCAAGAAAAGCACTCTAATGTGTTAAACTTTCTGGTTTTGACCTAAAACACCTCATTTAAGAAGGACTGTGCTGCCTGTACAGAAAAGTAAAAAACTTCAATCTCATAATTAGCAATATGGGACAGAAAAAATGAATAGAGGAAAGAGATGATTTCAGATGACTTTGTACTGGGCCTAATGTGACATAACAGTGTCTTGAGGAATGTCAGTGTTTACCCTTCAGTCCTCATCAAGGACATACCCAAGCGTTTAGCATGCCCTGGCCACAGTGACAATTCAAGAGAAGGAAAACTAAACATGAAAGAATAGTGGAGATCAGAATTGTTGGAAAAGATAAGTAAAAAGGGATGCAATAGATAATCTATCTCTCCAGTCTTTCTGGTTATCTGCTAAAGAGAAGGAAACAAAGAATTGGAGAAAAAAGAAAAGCCTGTAAATTATTTCAGGTATTGCATTTTTTCGTGTTTACTTTTTGGGTTTGCTTTCTAAAACAATTAAGAGCTCTGGTTCTTTACCATGGTAGAAACTCCCTATCAAACAGCTGAAGGATGTGCAATTGAGTAATATCCCAAGCATTTTGTCAATATATTTCTAAAATTCACAGGCTTATTGCCTTCAGAGTGATCTGTGTTTAATGTGCACTCCAGTTAGCTATGTTTTCTATTAGGCAGGGAGCGCTAGTTCAATAAAATCTTGAGTTACGTACAGCAGTTCCAACATCTGTATCACATTAGAGCAGACATGAGACAAAACATTGACTCTTGAGGTTAAATCTAAATTTCCTGCTGCAATCCTGAAGTTTGATTTGTTAGGAGAAAAGTAACCTAGAGGAACAGAAATAGAGACTAGAACTAGAAATAGAATTCAAAGAGCAATGGTTGCCAACAATTTGTTATTTTTATGAAGTGCCATTTTAGTTAGAAATAACACACTGACCACAAACAGTCCCCCAGCTAGCAAAAAGCCACTTTCCAAGTGGGGCAGTTCCACCAATTACTCCCCTGTATTTTTACACGGTTTTGCTTTTAGCACAGCGAGAGAGCTGAGGATGCAGCAGGGAAAGCAAAGGGTGTTCCCCCGTTTCTTATGGGATTTTCAGAATTCCATCATTTCCTACAACATGTTGCTTTCCCGTCTATTTTTT